>BDDA01000768.1:0-20614 GCA_001662385.1 Chlamydomonas asymmetrica
GTATTGCCACGGGTGTGGCCATGGGTGTGGCCATGGGCGTGGGCGTGGGCGTGGGTGCGGGTGCGGGTGTGGACTGGTATTGATGAGCCATGTGAACCATATGTCACCAAACGTCTGGACACTGCCAACGTGGCGGGTGCTGCCACCTCTCCAACCAACATCTTGCCAAACGACATAATGGCGCACATCCTGGCACCCCACCGCGTGAACAAAGGCGTGAGACTGGTCTGCAAGCGCTGGCATGAGTGCTACACGCATGGCGTCACTGCCATGCGAAGCAGCGCCCTGGCAATGCAGCTGGGCGGCAGTGGTGCTGCATGGCCCTACATCGGATGTCCTAGTTTGCTGCTCCCTACCTCGTTCACGCACCTGGCAACGCTTGAGCTGAACTGGCTGCACCTTGGCAGCAGGGCAACAATAGCAGCCCGGGCCTGTGTGCGCGGCAGCACACGTGTGCACACCACCCTCACGCACCTTCACGTTAACCTCAACGGCTGGCATGAAGACGGCGCCGCGGCACAGGCCGAGTGTGCGACCGCGTTGGGGGGGCTCATTTCTGAGCTCTCCAGCCTGCGCACCTTGGCCTTGCGTTGGCTCGGTGCGCTGCACAATCATCCAACCATCAATCACCGCACTCCGGCTTGGACTGATGCCCTGCAGTCAGGCCTGGCAGCGGCCTGGTCCAAGGTGCTCAGCCTGGAAGCCTTCATGTCCTCTCCTCCCATCGTGGACCCTACCATTATTGTGCTGCAAGCACTGTGCTTCCCGTCCCTGGCCAACCTCACGCACCTGGACCTGAGCCATTGCCCCATAGACGACCAGCATGCTGAGGAGCTCGGCAAAGCACTGGATGCCGCAACCCACATTACAGGCTTGACGCGGCTGGACCTTGCGTACAGTAGGTTCTCGGAAACAGGCTGGCGATCGCTGGCATGCTCGCTTGCATCAGCCACGCACTTTTCACGCCTCCAGAATTTGGACGTGTCCTACAGTTGCTTTGATCATAATGCCTGGGTCTGGATATCCTTGATCTGCAGTACATTCTCGCTCACCAGCCTGAACCTGGCTGGGGAATCGTTTCAATGCTTTGAGGCGCGGAGCGGGGCCGTTGATCAGCTGTGCATGATGATTCAGCAGCCACGCCTTTCCCGCCTGCGCGAACTGGATCTTAGCAATTCCTCCATATGCACGGCGCTTGTGGTGCGTGCTCTCACCAGCTCAACGCACCTCCGCCTCACCAAGCTCAACCTGGCATGCAATACGGTGGACAACGGCGTGGATATTGCAGCGATGATGCGGCACGGCAGTCACTTGCATGGCTTGACGGAGCTGCACCTGCCCGTGGTGAATGGGCCAGAAGAGCAGGAGGTGTTTTACACGCTGGCTGCCGCCACCGGCCTCAGCGCACTGCAGGTGCTGGGTTTCGGTGGGTGGGGTGTGAAGGGCCGCGGATCAAGGGCGCTTGTGTCAGCGCTTCAGGCCCAGCATCTGAGCGGCCTAACAAGCTTACTCCTGCCAAACTGCGATACGGACCAGCATAACGTGCACCCGCTGGTTGAGCTGTTTTTGGACGCCTCCGTCGCAAACCTCACCAGCCTGCGTCGGCTTGGTGTCGGGTTCCGGCACGACAAAGAAGCATCACCTAATGCAGGGTTGCGGATGGCGGCATGCGCGCTGCTTTGCTGCACAGCTCTGAGCAGCCTGACGAGCCTGCGGGTGTGGTGCCAGCAGCAGGCCATCTTGCAGCAGTTCTGCGCGCTGCTGCCCAGCGCCCAGCACCTGTCAGCACTGCAGGACCTGAGCATCACCCACGGGGACCGCGCCATCATTAGCAACAATGATCATCACCCTGCCTATGCGGCTTTGGGCACCGCTCTGCGCGCCGCAACAGCGCTGTCGCGCCTGCGCACGCTGGCCGTTTATGGGCCGCAACTCAGCTCTGAATATCAGCGTTTGGATGCTGCACCTCTGTGCAGCGCGCTGCGGGTCTCACCACACTTTGCAGGGCTGCGCTGCATGGTTGTGGACGCCTGCTGCGTGCAGAAGCTGGCGAGGGCATGCCAGGCCGTGCCGCACCTGCAGGACGTACAGGTGGTTGCAGCGGACGCTAGTTGTGATTCCTTATGACACAGCTTGCACGACATAAACTTCACATTTGTGCGCCCAACGCTTTCAGCTTACAACCCTCCAACCTTTAAGACCTTTGACTATCTCAGACCTTGCAGCTTTATTGCTCACGCGGCATCCCCACGCGCACCCAACTACACTGTGCATGCACTTGTGTGCGGATCACTGATGACTGCATGTGAACCCTCCTGCTGGTGCCATGATCCCCGCATACAACGCGCGCCCTCGTGTGCAGCAGCTGTGCGCGTGGAAAAGTTATAATGCGATGGTGATAGAGCATCCCTCTACTGCTGCCCGTCAGCTAGCCTGCACTACCACCCTCCTTCCCGCAGACAGCTCACAGAGGCACATGTGCACAGTGTACTCAATGAAACCCAAATAGCTTACAGTACTAACAGTACCGGTATACATGTACCGTGGCTTGCAGTGCATGCCTGTATGAGTGAATGCCTGTATGAGTGCATAACTCACTCCGCTAGCTCACCTCTCGCTGTCCATCACCGTGCGGGACCAGCCAGAAACCCGCCGCATGAAAGGCACACGACAGATCATGCCACTAACACACAGTTCCGCCTTTGCTTGCTTCACCTGTGGCTCCTCCCTTGCAGTGTATACATGGGAGGCACCACTGATCACACTTGTTGTACGGTATGTACTGATACAAGACTTGCTAGGCTGCTGCACTACGGTGCATGCAGGACCGCGCCATGCTCAGCGTTGGAGTGCATGTATCGCAACCGTGTAATCTGTCGCGTTGAACGACTCAAAGCCACCCTGCTGTACGTTGCTATGCAACACGCTGGCTGCGCGCCTCTGCTGTGCTACGCAATGCTGTGTCAGGTTGGGATGCATGAGGTGCGTGGCGGAAGTGTGTGCGGGTGAAGCACGCGAATGCACCTTTTATGAGCGCGCGTATGGGTGCGCAGCACAACAGGCTTCACGGCACGTTCATGGCATGAGATGGCAGGCTGCTGAACGTGACAGGCAGCTTCAGGTTCAGAGGGTCGGTCACCCGACAGCTGTGAGGCCAGCTGCCGGGGGCGGGGGGGCGGGGCCGCACGTGAGCACAAGTGCGGCGTTTTCCCCCTCCCTGGCCCCTAACTGGTACGGTATTTGATCACCAGGCCACACGGACACATAGATCTAACAGGAGGTCCGTCTGTTGGATCTTTTTCCACACGGCTCCTGCCTCCATCCGGACCCCAAGCGCTTGGTGCTAGGAGGTGCATGCATGCATGGCGCGTCAGCAAATCAGCGCATGGCCAGGTGCATGTTGCATCAGTGCGTTGTGGACGCCATGCAGCCTGCTGCTGCCTTGCATTGATGCATGGAAGTGACAAACCGCGCCGTTCACGGCCGGCCTCAGAACAATCCACGCGTGGCTCGCGCTGAGTAGCTCTGCAGGAACACTACCACTGGTGATCAGCCCGCACGCAGTACCAGTGCAGGAGCAGGTGAGGAAGGCACACCCGCTGAGATGTCCACGTTGGACCCATGTGCTGTGCTGTGGGGCCCAGCTGGCATACAGCCAGACGTTCTGCACCCCACAGCTGGCATTCTGTCCGCCCGCACAGGCAGATGTTCTTCGCACCCACCCAAATACGAAATCGGCAGTCGGACCCAAGCTGCAAGGACCCTTTCCTGGCCCATTTGACAAAACACCCTCCTTGTGCACTCCTGCGATGTACTATACTTTGTCAGTCGCACGCTTGAACGGAACTCGTTGCCTCGTCCCCGACAGCCTGCTGAGTGCGCTTGTCGCCAAGCCAGGCAGCCAGCAGGTGTGTGACCAGGCGACATGGCAGCCAACGAGGACTTGCCAATATGTGTGGAGAGTGGAACTGGTTGCTTTGTATAGCCCAGGGCTTGTCTTGACGTGACTCAAGAACTGACTGTTTCGCCGCTGTCTATGTCAGCAACTACTACTGTCAAAGCGATCCGTTGTGAAAGGCAGCTGCTGCTGAGTTTTGGGTGTGCAGGGTCACGTTTCAGTCAGGATTGCCCACTTGCCCATCCATTGCACGTACCGGTGCTGCTGTGCATAATAACCACTCTGCTGCGCGTTGTGCGTGGCGTGAACGGCTCAGTGAGCGCAGAGTACTGCTGAGCTCGCGCGGACTGCTGTAATCTGCCTGCCGGCTGATGGACTGCTTGTTATTTGCCTGCCGGCCTGCTTGTAGGCCTTGCTACTACTGAGAAGGCTCCAAAGGTGTTTGGCGCAACACACACTGCATGCTAGCTGGCCGTCAATCAACAGCAGCAGCAGCAGAGCACACGTAAACGAATGGCACCGCCGCTTCGGTCATGGCTTTGGGCGCATGTATGGCCATGGGTGTGGCCATGGGTGTGGGCGTGGGCGTGGGTGCAGACTGGTGATGATGAGCTAGGTGATCAGCCATACGCACAGCTGCTGGACACTGCCAACGCAGCGGTTGCTGCCACCGCTGCAATCAACCTCTTACCAAACGACATAATGGAGCACATCCTCGCACCCCACCGCGTGAACAAGGGCGTGAGGCTGGTATGCAAGCGCTGGCGTGAGTGCTACACGCATGGCGTCACTGCCATGCGAAGCAGCTCTCTGGCAACGCAGCTGGGCGGTAGCGGCGCCGCGTGGCCCTACATCGGACGTCCTAGCCGGCTGCTCCCTACCTTGTTCACGCGCCTGTCAACACTTGAGCTGAATCGGCTGCACCTTGGCAGCACGGCAACAATAGCAGCCCTTGACTGTGTGTGTAGAAGCACACATGTGCATGCCACCCTCACGCACCTCCACGTCGACCTCAACGGTTGGCACGAAGACGGCTATTGGGCGCGGGCCCAGTACGGGCTAAAGCTGGCGGGGCTCATCTCCAACCTCTCCAGCCTGCGCACGCTGGCCTTGCAATGGAGCAGCACATCGCATCCCCGTCCAACCGTTGACAGCACTGCGGCGCAGCCCGATTACCGGGCAGCAGCGGCGCATGCGCGGAAGCTGGAGGTGTCAAACCTGCGAACCTCAGTCTTGTTCTCCACACACATCCTGCAAGCGCTGCGCTGCCCATCCCTGGCCAACCTCACGCACCTGGACCTGAGCCATTGCCCGATGGGTTTACACACCCTGGTACTGGGGCTCGCGCTGGTTAGCGCAACCCACCTCACAGGCTTGACGCGGCTGGACCTGGCGCATCATTCGGTCGCACCACTCGGCTGGTATGCGCTAGGGGCGGCGCTGGCAAAAGCAACACATTTGTCACACATCCAGCACATGGACCTGTCCCACAGCTCTTTTGATCTTTCTGGTCCATTTTCTGGCTGGACCCGATTCATGTCCGTGCCCAACATTGCGTCCTCGCTCACCAGCCTGAGCCTGGCTGGAGTATCGTTCGGCTCTACAGCACGGGACCTGGCGGTTGATGAGCTGTGCAGGATGCTCCAGCACACACACCTTTCCCGCCTGCGTGAATTGGACCTCAGCAATTGCTCCATGTTACAATACCCAAGGTTTGACACAACAGCCCGTGTGGTGCGCGAGCTCACCAACTCGGCGCACCTCCGCCTCACCAAGCTCAACCTGGCATGCGATACGCTGGACACGGGCGTGGATGTTGCCGCAATGCTGCAGCACGGCAGCCACCTGCATGGCTTGACGGAGCTGCACCTGCCTAGGATGTGGGGCCCGGACGAATGTGATGTGGAGGTGTTTGATGCGCTGGCTGCTGCCACCGGCCTTAGCGCACTGCAGGTGCTGAGCATCAGCGGTTGGCTCAGCCCCGGGCCGGCAGCACAGGCGCTCGTGTCGGCGCTGCAGGCACAGCACCTGAGCAGCTTGTTAAGGTTGGACTTGCCTGAATGCCGCGCAGTCTGGCATGGCGTGCACCCGCTTATTGAGCTGTTTGCCGACGCTAGCACAGCCAACGTCACCAGTCTGCGTCAACTTGGTGTTGGGATGTGGGGACCCCTGCCGGACCAAGCATCGTCGAATGCTGTGGGGCTTCAGGTGGCGGCATGCGCGCTGCTTTACAGCACGGTGCTGAGCAGCCTGACGAGCCTGCGCGTGTGGGGCCTGGAGCTGGCAAGCTTGCAGCAGTTCTGCGCGCTGCTGCCCAGCGCCCGCCACCTGTCAGCACTGCAGGAGCTGAGCATCAGCTACAACAGTATCTGCGGCAGAAAGCCCTGCTGGGATGGCGCTGCCTGTTTGGTATTGGGCACCGCTCTGCGTGCCGCCACAGCGCTGTCGCGCCTACGCACGCTGGCGATACGCGCTACGTCATACTGCCCGGATGGGGGCCTGGATGCCACACCGCTGTGTGACGCGCTGCGGGCCTCAACGCACCTTGTCGGGCTGCGCTACATCTACTTGGACCGATACGATGCTGGGCTGATACGGCAGCTGGCCGAGGCATGCCAGTCCGTACTGCACCTGCAGGACGTGCAGGTTTGTGTCTGACCCTTCAACACAATTTGACAGCGTTGTTTGTTGGTTTCAAGTACTTGGTATGAGATGCACCACAACATCAATGCCAAGGCGCACTGAGTATCCACGCAATGCATCCACTACATGCACCGCATCTGTATCATCTGTCGCGTTGACGACACCCGCCGTGCTGTGCGCTGCTGTGTGACAATCTGGCTGTGCGCCTCCGCTGTGCTGTGCAGCGCTGCACCTGAGCCGGTGTTAGTCTGGGTTGAGCTGGCGGAGGTGTAGTGGGGGGAAGTGCGCTGCGCTGCCGTTCAGCGCTGGCAGCTGGCATGCATGGTGTGAATAATCCGTGTGCATTTCGAGCAGCAGGCACGTTCACGGTACGTTATATGTTATGTGACGTCAGTGGCGTGTCGGCCAAACGGCCCATGCTCACGGTATGAGACAGCATGGACCCTCTCGAATGCGCAATAATGTAACTGCACGATGCCTACCATCCGCCAGCAGGAACGGCTTGCAAGGTCAATTTCTGAGATGGCAGTACCCATGTGCAGTACCCATGTGCAGTACAGCCAGGATTGTGCAGCGCGCTAGGTGCAGTGTTGACCGCTACCATACAAATGCCCACTGCCAGATGTGTGGGAGACGACGTTGTTGCGTACACATGTTGCATGTTCGTTGTATGCGGTTGATGCACAGCCCCAGCACAGTTGGATGTGGGGGCTTGCTCTGCTGGAGCCTCACTCATCCACTCAAGGTGGGTGGGTGGGGGTGCCAAGTGAAGGACAAGCGGTGGTTGTGGTTGCATGTGCTGTGCGTCACATGCATGCATGCCCGCGTGCCGTAGCCTCACTTTGTCATTCCATCATAGCCATCGCTTGTCAAATCGATTGGTAGTCACTACTGACGGGCGCGCGCCATGCGAGGTAAAGAAGACTAATCAGCTTTTAATGATCACTTATCAGCCCCAGGAGCAGGCTCCAAATCCAGCTGAGTCGGCAAGTCCAGCTCCCCATGGCAGACCCGCCATGCATTCCTTGACAACGCAACATCGATGCGAGCTCCCAATTCCTCCGAGTTACCCGAGCGAGTGTGCCGTCCTGAGCACTGAGCCTCGAGCACTGAGCCTGCGGTCCTGAGCACTATGCTCAGGGTCCTGAGCCGCTGCTTGGCCTGAGCCGCTGCTTTGCCTGAGGCGTGAGCGCTACTTACTACTACTTGTCTTGCGCCCTGGTGGGGTACAAGCTCATGCCCTTGCCGCCCGGGCGGGCAGCGCCGGTCTGCATGCACAGCATCGCCATCAGCATCGGCATCAGCATTAGCATGACCATCACCATCATCACAATCATTACCTTATGTGATGCATGCATTGATATATCAGTATAGGCGCACAAGTACGGGTGCAGCGACATACAAACGCTTGTTTGCCGCCATCGCACAGAGCACCTCCCTGTACATACATGATCATGGGGCGATTGAGGTTTACGCCAGCATCCCCAGCAGCGACCCGCCGCACGCCAGCAGGAAGTGCGCGTGTCAGAGAGAGGTGCCCGTGGGCCTATGTAGTGTGTTTCCCGTGGGGCCGTGCAGAGTGCCATGCGTGTGTGAAACAAATGCGGAGGAGCAGGAGGAGGAGGGGCAGAGGGGCAGGGCAGGTGAGCGAGGGTTCTCCTGTCTCTTTGCATCCATATAGCATGGCCCCCGCACCCCACCACCACCCAGGACCCCCCGCCCCCTCTCATTGCGATGTTGTGCGTGGGCAGGGCCCAAGCAAAGGCTGATGCAACCGCTAACAATAACGTGGCTGGCCGTGTATATCGTGGTATGCAAACACACCCGAGGGTCTGCCAGGGCAGCGGCTTCATGCAAACACACATCCAACCTGAACCAGTCTCACACTGCATGTACAGCACGTATACCAAGCACAGCACAGCATACGCGCGGCGTCCATGAAACCCGGGCGTGGCTTTCAAAGTCCGGCCTCTCACCTCCCTGGCTGTCGGCTTGTTGCCGTTCGACTGCTTCTTGCCACCCGCGTGCGCATCGTCCCCTGTCGGCTTCATACCCGCCAGCATGGCCGCACGCTGCCAGTTGCGCACCGCCTGCGTCTTAGAGTCCTCAGACTCAGGCGCCAGCGCCGCCGCCGCCGCCGGCTGCGCTGGCACAGCGGCGACTGCGCCGCCGCTGGGCTGCTTCGCAGCCGCGGCCGCGGCCGCGGCTGCGACGGCGGCGGCGATGATGGCGTCGGCCCCGCCGCCGCCGTTGGCCTTTCGGTCGGCGTGGATGGCGCGCGCGGCGGCGGCGCCGATGGCCTCGGGCGAGTCTGCTGCGTCGCCGCCGCCATCGGCGCCGTCGAGCTGCGAGAGCGCCTTCTGCAGCGTGTCTATTTGCTTGGCCATCTGCGTGCATGGGTGGGTCAGCCGGGTCGTGTAGTGGGGTTGGTCAGGTTCAAACTGCTCACGTGCGCAATCGACCAGTCAATGCGTGCGCCTCGCGAGGAGCACACAACCAGACTCTGAGGATCACGTATATGGTATTCACAACCATCCACACAAGTAGGAGCATATCCAAGGCCAGGCAGGTGCATCAAAAGGTCAGGAGCACAAGTGACTTGGAGCACAAGTGCACAACGGTCCACATGGTGTCCCGTGCACAGGTCTACATGTATTGGCCTCTCATGCACACCCAGCAACGTCTCACATCTGAGCGAACAGGCGGTCAGATGGCTGCTTGGCTCAGGTTCAGAGTATCTGACAGAGGCGCAAACCACATCTGCAGTACACCCTGCGGTGCACCCCGCTGTACGCCCTGCACTGTACACCTGCAGTGTGCCCCGCCGTACGCCATGCTGTACATGTGCAAAACACGCCTGCTGCACGCGCCCCTCCTGCGGGTGCCTCCCCTCTCACCCGTATGATGGTTCCCTCGTAGGTCTTGAACCTGCTGTTGACGTCTCCCTGCATGTACTCCATGTGTCGGTCCATGGCCTTGATCACCGCCTTGATCTTGGCGTCCACCAGCGTGACAGCCTGAGAGGGATTTAGACAGGAGAGAGGGGTGGGAGGGAGGGGAGGAGTCAGATAGGTGAGGGAATTGATTGATGAATTGACTACGGTCTGGTGCTATAAGCAGGCCATTAGCGGACGGAGGAAGGGGCAACCAAGTCCCGCCCGGTTACAAGAGGGGAATGAGGCGGGTGCCGTGGGCTAGGGTTAGCTGGGGGGGCCACTTCATGATTGACAACTCCAACTGTCAACACCACTGACATGCTGCAGTCCACATCCCAACACCCATTCACGTGAACCGCTAACCCCAGACCCTGTGCAAGTCCTTAGCGCACGCACCTGCTTGGTGATGCTGGCGAGGTGGCGCTGCTGCTGCTGCTCCGCCAGGGCCGCGTTCTCCATCGACGCCATCATCGCCAGCGCGTTGGCCACGTCAGAGCCCTGCAGCCGACACATATACACACACACACATGATAGGACCGCTGTCCTCTTCACGGCAGCCGCCAGCTCAGCCCAGACACCGCGCGACCCTCAGGTGCAGTTCCCATCATCATGCACAACATAAGCACACTGCATGGCCCCACGGAAAGCATACTGCATGGCCCAACGGGAACGGAATTACTCTCAACACACACCGTAGGTAGGTGGGTGGCATACAGAAGGCAGAGGGACCTGCAGGGGGACCTGCAGCTCTTTTTACGTGACATCGCCATCAAGCGATCGGTGCTGGTCTCAGCTTGCAAACCCTCAACCTTAAGCCTTGCCTCACCATGCAACCCTGACCCCTGTCCCCTACACCCCCTTGGGCCCGCCTCCAGCCTCACCTGGCCGCCAGCTGCCATCTGCTGTTGCAGCTCAGGCACGTCCAGCGACCGCAGAGCGTGCGCCGGCGGCTGCGCAAACGCGCTGCGGAACGCGGCCTCCAGGCCCCCATCCTCTAGCCCCTCCGTCAGCCCATTGCCAGCACCACCGCCACCAACATGGCTGCCGCTATTGCCGTGACTGCCGCGCTGTGCGCCGCCGCCGCCGCCGCCGCCGCCGGCTTGGACGTTCAAGGCAAGCTCCGCAAAGCGTGTGTCGATGCCGGTTGCCAGCTGCACAAGTGGAGGGTGACAGGGGGGAGTTGGCAGGAGCACGAAAAGGGTGGATAAGTGTAAAGCGGACGCGGATTTTCAGACAACCCTTAGGCCTACCAAGCAGGAAGATCATATCACAAGCTCAGCAGCTTTCAAGATGGTGTATGCGTTGTTGTTTCCATGTTGCCATGAGAGGAAGGATGAGAGCGCCCGCCCCGCCTGAAGAGTTACCTGGTCCAGGCCCCCCTTGAGCCCCTTCATGCCCCGCTGCAGCGCCACCACGTCCCCCGCCAGGTGCATCAGGTTGGCTCGCAGCTCCTCCAGACCGCCCTGCTGCTGCTTCAGCGCCGCATGGACCACCTCGCTCAGAGCCTCACCACCGCCGCCACCTGCACCCACGCACGCACGAGCACACATGAGCAAACACGTGCGAGAACATACACTGTGATCAACTAATAACACGTGCATAAGTGAGCATAACGCATTTGATAACCCACATGTTTGCGCTGTGCAACATGCCCTCCTTCATAAACAAGTGGATGCAGCTCATATCACGTGACTGGCGGGTTGTATTGGTATTTGGTATGTTACATCAGGAGCGTGTCAGCCAAAAGGCCAATGCTCCCCCCAGATGAGGACCAGAAGACAAGGAATCGGTTTAACAGCCTAGTCACATGGCGGGCCGAGGAGCCACAGAGGCTCAGTGCACATCAGCATCATTCGCGGGTTGTCGAAGTGCCCAGCCTTTCGAATCCCTGATCATCCTAGTTGCTCCTCTATGGGGGAAGGCACCCCACCACCACCACCGGGGCCCCCCTGGAGGTTGCTGGCTGACTCACCGCTGCTCGCGTGTGCTGCGCGCATGCGTGATGCCTCCGCTGGCATGTCCGCTGCCGCCTCTGCGGCCGCATCAGCGGAGGCCTGCTTCAGCGCCTCCAGCTGCAAGTAACAAGTGACACGGGGCAGCAAGCAAGACGAATGACAAGACAAGCACACACCAGTCCTCATACATCGACACAGCATTAATGTGCATAACGACGCTTGTGCAGCAACCCAGCTGTTCCCTGAATCTCAACACTACACAGAGTCCACTTCCCACGCCTAACCCCCAGCACCATACGTATCAGGCCTGCTAGTCCTGCTGCTAGTCCTGCTGCTAGTCCTACTGCTAGTCCTACTGCTAGTCCTACTGCTAGTCCTAATGCTAAGTACCATAAGCATGGCCCTCTGACAGGCCTGCTGGCCAATACACCCTACAGTTGGAAACCCTGATGCTCCGCAACTGGCATCTCGCAACCGGCACGCACCTCCTCCGCTTGCTTGCGCTGTTCCTCTTGCAGCGCCCCGGCTGCCACCAGTACCTTCCTGAGGTCCTGCTGCAGCCGCGCCACCTCATCGCGCATGCCGGCGTCGCCGCCGCCGCCGCCGCCAGCGTCCGACGCGGCTGCTGCCGCTGCCGATGGTCTCCGCGGTGAGGCGGGGGAGCGAGCAGACGCTTCCACGGCGCTGACACGCTCCTGCGCAAGCGACGAGCAACACACCGGTTACATGCTTGAGATGCGCATTTGCACAGACGGATAATCAAACGCCCTGACACATGGGCCCAAGTGCATGTTTTAGCCATGCCTGCTGCAGATCGCACAGCTGTGAAACACCTGGAAAACGTCGCAAAATCCACCTCCCTCTCCCACTCTTCCCCCCTGATGCAAAGCTGAAGTAGTTGAGTGTCAGTTGAGTGTCATCAGAGCCATCTATCAGCGCCATCATGCCTCACCGTGAGCTGCGCCAGCGTGCTCATTAGCGCGTCGCCCACCGCGGCGCCGCCCGCCGCCTCCATCAGCTGAGCCAGCTGAGCCGCCGCGTGCGCGCCGTGGGGCAGACTCTGGCGGCACACACACACACAGAGGGCACGCATATGCGCACGCAACACGGAGCGTCAGGTGCTGTCAGCTATGAACATGGTCGCTCCCTATTCCCCAGATTGCACATGCAGATTATGCGTTGAATTCACGGCCCCATGGGCTATCTTACCCTCACACACACGCATGCAAGGCGGCAGGATGTCAGAAAGCTGGATGGCAAGCGGCCACAGGCCACTAAAAAAGGCCACTGTTGTTGGTTTCACTCCCAGTGCACCGTGTGCATTACGCTCTCTCAGTGCGAAATCCGCACATGAGCGACATTACTGGCTTTACTGGTCTATGAAATCTCTCCCTCACACAGCAGGCGGACCTGGTGCATTTATACAGGTACATGCACCACAGTGTTGGTGGTGCATGTGGCTGCCCTGGGGGTGCGCACCTGCAGCGTCAGCTCCTGCTGCGCTTGCCGGCACCCCGCTGGAGATGCATTGCCGGCCCCGACCTTGGCCTGCAGCGACGACACCACCAGCAGCAGCTGCTGCTCCCTGGACTCCATCTGCATGCGTGCACACAGCCCGGCGGTACAGCAGTACGGCATCGTCATGGCCGTTTGATGATACGGAATGGACTTGAGCATGGAAGTAAGCATGCCAGCATGCCGCAGGTGGTAAACGCGGGTGGGTGTGACAGGTTGGCGGCCTTGTCAGAACCCCTGTCACCACAAATGATCAGTGGGTTCAGAGGGCCTGAGCGATTATCGACGAATTATTCAGCTCAGGGCGCCTGGTCGTTCAGGCCCGGTTGAAACCAAACAGAATAATGCAAACACCTGCAGCGCTATAATCCATGTTGCAGAGTATGACCTCGTGGAATGACATGTGCTGCAGCCATATGTCTACTCTGCCCAGGTCACGAGTTATGACTTATGAGCGATGAGGCTTATTACACGACCGATGGGCGCGGCCTCACCTGCTCCAGGCGTGCCTGCAGCGCCGCCTGCCGGTCCATCACCTCCACAAACCCCAGCAGACCACCGCCACCACCGCCCCCGCCACCAATAGAGCCGCCCACTGAGAGCCGCGGCTGCTGCTGCGGCGACAGCGGCGCGAGTGTCACACCCAAGCCGCCACCAATTGAGCCGCCAAGCGAGCCGTCGCGGAGATCTCTCTCTCGCTGCATGGGAGATCCGCCTGCGCCTGCGTGACCCCCGGCGCCTGAACCTGCTGCAGCGGGGCCGCCGCCGCCGCCCTGAGGCGCGCCGCCGAAGGAGAAGCTGCCGCGCCGTTGCGCCATGGGTGTGCGCCCCGCTGCGCGTACCATCACACAGCCACCCACACACACACACCTCAGGCCGTGCTAATCACACTCCTCTGTACTCAGTCCCAGTCATCCACGAATGCAGCACACTCCGTTACTCATGCCATAATTTATGCAAGTGGTGTGAGGTCGATAAGCAAGCCGGCAAGCAGCAGCTCAGACCACATGTTAACACGCCCTATTGACAGGAAATTGAATGCAAGCCCCGGCTCAACCAAGCAATCCACACACCGCTCACCGGACCTACCAGGCCCTGCCCGACACAACGCTGCACCCTCATGGCCTTGTCTGACCTAAGCCCCTGGCAACACACACAGCCCTGGCAAAGCATGGATGCATACACCTACTCCACAGGCATTTCTTGTTACATACACCTGCATGGATGTGTGCTGGCATCCGCCGCTCGCACACGCATGCAGTGTCAAGCAAAGGCCTTGCATGCACCCGGCACTGGCACTCACATGCAGCCGGCAGGATGTGTGGTGGCGAGGGTGATGCAGATGCGCCCGGAGGCCCAGCGGCCCCCCCAGAGGATCCTCCCCCTCCCCCTGCCCCTCCGGCCCATGACGCTAGTGATCCAGCCGCCACGCTGCCGGGAGGTGAGGAGGACACGAGCGTTGCGCGCACGTTGGGCATATGCCCCTGTTGAAGGTGCGATCACACCAAATGTTCAGGCTTGAGGTGTGAGGCGTTGGCGCGCTGACGCTCAATGACTGGCGCAAACCTGAACTGGGAAAAACCCTCTCTCATTTACATATGGTATGGCAAGGTTGTTGCTACATGTCCTGATGACGCAACTCTGCATACGAGATCGGTCGAAATCGGAGGCTCTGTATGCACCGGCACGGCATCTGTTGGTGCCGTGGCGTGCCCCATGGAACGCAATATGCATGCCAAGTGCAGCGATGAGTGGGCACGCATCACTTGAAACTTAGAACAGTCAGAAGCAGCAAGCCAGTAACGCAAGCTCCGCTCTGCATGCAAAGTGCCACTCAAGTCAACGCGCTACGTGTTGCATTCACCATTCACCAGCGCACAATGGTTTGTGCAGTCTGCCTCCGCCTCCACTCAGCCTGAGCCCGAATTGCGGGGCCGCATGCATGGTACAGCAGCACAGACAGAACACACAATCGCGCTTCCATGGCGACGTTGAGCTGTCAACGCAGGCGCGAGCTCAGGGCTGGCAGAGCCCCCCGCCCCCCCCACCCACCCACACCTCTTTGCTATCGGCGCTGGTTGAGAGCGCGTCAGGGGCGGACACACGTGGCAGCCTCAGCCGCCCGCTACGCCCTCCGATGTCCTTATCGTCCACGCTCATGCTGGGCTGTGCACACATGAGCAGTGCCATCAGGTAACAGCAGTAAGGGCAGCAGTGCATTTTGAGGTTAACGTGGCGTTGTTTCAGGCAACTTTGTATGAGAGGGTGCACAGTTTTGCGCAGGACATGGTGCAGTGGAAAGCTCAGGTTCATTCGGTGACAGGGGACGTGCTTGGGGGGTGTACACTTGGGCCACCATCGGGGGGTGCCGTGGGTGACACCGCGTGATGTGGCTGTGCGGTGATGTGGCAGTGAGGTGATGTGGTTGTATGGTGATACGTCGGGATGCAAACAGCACATGGCTCAGGTTGCTCGCACAGGGTGCACAAACAGCTCAACGGCCATGGCAGCAGCGTGCATCCAGCGTGCGGGCGGTGGGCACCCAGCGTAAACGCGTTGCACATAATTGCCAAGCTGATAAGTGTGCATACACATACCTCAGGCCCGTCGATGGACTCGTCAACACCATAGCGCTGCTTTCCTGCTGCTGGCCGCATGCCTGGTCGATTCGTGAAGCTGGTTCGCCGGCGGAATGAAAGTCCCAGGTCTACAGTGTCCGCCTGGCAACCATCCGACACCTGTGCAGTACAGTGAATGGCAGGAGTTTGCAAACTGGATGGTGACCATGTACTTGAGACCCAGTTTTGCTCAACATTCCGGCGATGCGCGTCGGCACTGCGTGTTGTAGGTGCGCACCCTGAACCAGGACAGCGGGAGTGAAAGATAATCATGATGGTTTAAACATGTACTTGTCCCAGCTTACAAGCCTTACTAGCCTCTGGTTGTGGCCTTCAACGCAACCAACACATGTGCAATCACTGCGCACCGTTCTCGACTCGGCAGCACCTCCTTCACTATTAGAATGTCCTCGCATATGTAGGGAGCCTGTTCATGTCAGTGCTTCCAACACCTCAGGCTGTCCTCTGCGTTTTCAATGTGCGGTGGGCCGTTGAGTGTGGAGCAAAACAACCGTGGCAGGAGTGCGGTGGTGCTGACAATACTGTGCCGCGTATTGGTACAATATATATCATAGTGGTATTGCTGTGTTCATTTCCCAGTGGACATTTGGATGTTGGGAACCAAATGACTCGTGCAGTCCCGAAGCGGTCAAGCTATCGAAGCACTCAGTTACTAGCGTTACTCACGCCTCATGAAGTCACGTATACCTTGCTACGCACACTCAACCTTCACAAGTTTGGTTTGCGTTACTGCGCTCCGTTACAATCCAAAGTACGTAGTTTGCACTTTCGGGCAGTTTGATTGCACCCGCCATGGAACTTTGACAGTTCTCGACCTACGGTAGACGTGGTCAACAGATGTATGAATGGAAGAGACTGGGGTTGCTTGTCCTGGCTTCTGCCATCGGGTGGCAGCTTTTCAGTGAGTCAGCAGCTTGGCGCCAAAATGGCTGGATCCCCTTCCTGTCTCGTTCTATCGCTCTTCACTGTCAAAGTGGTGGATTCAAATGTGAAAGTGTTCGTGTTTGTTCACAGGCCGCAGGCAGGACGACAGCCAAACCGTAAACGTCGAACGCCTCATGGTTGACCTGCGGTCTGGGCAGCCCCAGAATGTGACCAAAGCAGCCACGTCGATAGCTTTCCTGGCAGGAGTACCGAAGTTGAAGTCTCAGGTCCAGCAACCAGGTATGCATTGCAAGCCATTGTACACCACGCTGTACACCATGCTGCCCTGTTGCATGTCTTGAATCCAGGGCGGTGCGGCTTGACCTTGGTTGCGATCCATTACAGGTGTGGTCCAAGCGCTTCTGGCCATAGCTGCTCAGGTACTAAATGCACAAAGCAAGCAGCAGCACGACCACCTAGCCGCAGCCATGTCCGTGGTGGCGGTCTCGCGCCTCACACAGGACGACGCGGCTTGCGCCCAGCACGCGCTAGACGCCGGAGGACTTGACGTGTGTGAGAAAGCCCTCGTTTCAGGCATCGCCTCGTTGCATGCAGCCACGGCAGGCTTTCTTCATGCAGTCAACAACCACAGGCCGTCCCAGGTGCGCGTTGCAAGCGTCGCCCCTGTGGCGAGTTGCACTTGGGTGACCCTCCGAAGGCACAGCACTTTGCGTGCATGCCGTGCCTCCCCACTTTCTGGCAGGGCGAGTTTTGTCGTTGCGCGCACATTGCACGTACACATGCACACTCCCGGCACTAAGGCGCCTCCCCATGTCGGTTGCTCGTTGCTGGCTGGGAGGGGAAACGGGCTGGAGAGGGAACGACGCAGCTGCACTGCTTCCTTGACTCTTCATCCTACCTTGCACCGTCCCATCTGGGACTGATGGGGCTATGTCGCTGGCACAAACATGCGTGACCCAAATCGCATCGGTGGCCCAAATCGCACCCCGCTGTACCTGCACCTACCAGCAGGTTGGGTGGGGTGTGGAGGGGTGCTTCCAGCTTGCACCATGCATTGCACATGCACAGTGCGCATGTCTCTAGATGGTATCACCGTCAGCTGTGCCAGTTGGCCACCTGTCCGATGCTGCTTGCAGGTGGGGCGGTGGATGGTGTCGCATCACCAGCGTATCCTCGGAACGTCGCTGAGCCTGATGGAAGGAGGTGGGTGTGTGCTCATCTCGCGCAGCAGTGCGTACCTGCATAGCTGGCTGCTGCCGCCGGTAGCTGCTGAATATGCACCGTGCACCCACTACACCGTGCACCCACTACAGTAGACCGCGTGATGTGCTTTGGCGTGGATTAGGTTCAGGTTAGGATATCGATTTTCGACACATGGAGCTTCAGCCGTTGGCATGACGCGTTCTTGTGGCTGCATAGCACACGTGAAGGTACTCGAGCGCGCCGGCGAGCGTTTTGCATGGTGCTTGTCAGCTGCTTACCGGTATTGCCCTGCATACTTCGCAGCATGCTGTTTTTGTGCTTTCCACTTCAGAGCCTCCAAGCCAGAGGCCGACCGCAGTACACTCCCCGCTAGGTGACCCAGATGAGATCCATTCCCATCCCAGTACCACCCTACGCCTGCCGAACCGAAAGCTGCCGTGTGTGTATGTGTCGTGGTCGTCCCGCAGGCGCATACACCAACAGCACCGACGCGCTGGTGGCGGCGTGCCAGCTGCTGGAGCTCTTGGCACTGCAGTGGGACGACACGGCGTCGCCGCCGCATGAAGAGCAAACGGCGCGTGACGCCCTCCTGCCTAGCGACAGCGGCAGCGGTTCCACGGCCCGGGCTGGCAGTAGCGGTGGCGGCAGCGGGGATGTTGCAGGCGGCGCGGCGCGGCGGCGCAGCGGGCGTGTTCGTGACGAGGTGATGGCGGAGGAGGTGCAGCGCGTCCTCATGCAGGTATGCGAGGGCCGCCTGGGCATCATGCATTGTTGCACTCTTGCAAACGCAAGATGAAATCAAACTCAAGATGAAATCTTTAATTGGCCCACCCTTGCTACCGGCTCACCCGCACACGTCTGCAGCCGATGCGACACTCTGTCTCCTCCCTCACCCTTGCTATATGTGCCGGCGTGCTCTCTTCTGCTTGCCTGGTCCCCCCATCTGGGGTGAAGCATGGGCCGTGTTGGCCACACGCTCCTGATGTAACATAACATCACATAATATATGTACCGGCGTGCGCCCTGGCGTGCGCCGGATCCTCTGTTACTGCATACGCACCCAGCATGCACGTAGCTCCTGGAGTACGGTGGGTAGATGAGGAAAATCTGGATTTGGTGGATGGGTGATCGTCCTGTACCGCCTTATCTACCGCCTTGCGTACCGCAGGTGTTCATCACGTACACCAACAGCAGCGAGGTCGCGGGTGCGGTGGCACGCGTGTGGGGCGCGCTGGTGGCCGCAGACAAGGGCGCCGCCCAGCAGCTGGCGGAAGCTGGTGAGAAGCTGCCGCCACCCTGTCAGCTTGGTGGTTGCTCGTGAGGCGGTCCTGTAGCGCTTGGTCGTCGCTCGGAAATGCACTGCACACACCGTCGTTTTCAGCTAGCATGTATGGTGCTATTACTGTTTCACGGTCCGGCAAATAGAAGTTCCTGCCTCCCATCAGTGATCGTTGGACAGGTGGCATGCTGGTAAGAGCAAGGAACTGCATAATGCCTCTGTGCAATGCATGAAGTGTTGCCTCCCATCAGTACTCCAGCATGCATGTCGTGCATGTTGTGTTTGAGCAGCAGCCCAGGTGTTTGAGTTGCAGGCACGTGGTCCGCACGCCAGCCCTGCAAACTGCTGCCACCACCACCGCGCGTCCTCCCGCAGGCGTGGTTGAGCCTCTGCTGGTGGAGCTGCGCCGCACGCACGCGTCCTCGCTGGCGCCCGGGCTGCGGCTGGCGGGGGCGCTGCTGGCGGCGCCCGAGGCGGCGGACGAGCTGGTGTCTGGCGGCCTGCTGTCGGTGTGCGCGCAGCTGTACTTCCAGGTGCGAGCGCGCATAATGCCATTAACTCACGCACAGAGTGTGGAGCCTGGAAAGCACGGTATGTGTAGTGAAGTGTGCACGGCGTGCGTGCATGGTCTGTGTGGCAAAGTGCACGGAATGTGTGCATGGTATGTGTGGTGAAGTGTGCGCAGTGTCATTCCAAAACCAGCATCGTTGTATGGCAGCAAAGGGCGCCTGCTTGCTGCCCGTTTGCCGACGTGCGCGTTGCTGCCACTACACTGTGCGTTGTCACCGTTGCGGGTGCGGGCCTGGCAGGTGAACGCCACGGCGGAGATACGGCAGCTGTGCCACGGCCTGCTGCTCAACCTCACCAGTGCGGCCCTCAGCCAGGACAGCGCCGCTACCAGCAGCGGCGGCGGCAGCAGTGGTCCGGCACACGACAGCAGCAGCAGCGCAGGTGATGACGGCGACAGTGATGCCTCGGCGTCAGATGCTGGCACAGAATCCGATCAAGATCCAGGCCGGCATGCCGAAGGATCTCCGGTCTCGGTCTCGGTCTCGGTCTCGGAGCTGGAGGGCTTGGACGACGAGGACGGTGGGCCCTTCACTGGGCATGGTCACAGCAGCAGCAGCAGCAGTGGCAGCAGTAGCAGCGGCGGTGAGGCAGAGGACGGCCTGGGCGATAATAGAGTCCAGGGGGGCAAGGGTGAGGCAACCGGTCGTGCTTCACAGGCAGACGTCCGATTAATGGCCGCCATGCTACGCATGATCAGGTGGGTGGGCCGTGCAGTGGCTGACATGACTGGCGTGGGTCCACTCACCAACACACCAGGGTTGATTGAGTCGACAGGTATCTTCGAGGTCATTGTATGAAGGGGCCACTGTTCCATTACGGCTGCCTTCCCACTGCACACAATCCAGCGTTGTGGGGTTGGCCTTGAAGATTGCATCCACACTGCATCCTGTCCATGATTGCTTGGCATCACCACCTAACGTTTTCATGTCCCATTGCGCCTGATTGGATCGTTGCACTTGCTCAAACGCGCTCAAATGGGCTTGAATATGCGTCAATGCATCTCACCTGTCCTTTGTGTGTGTGTGGGGGGGGGGGGGCGTGCGGGCGCGTTTGCCGGCAGGGAGAGTAAGCTGCCGGCGCTGCACAACGCA
>BDDA01000768.1:29387-44417 GCA_001662385.1 Chlamydomonas asymmetrica
CACACCCCCTGGGGCTGGTTAGGTGGTTAGGGCCAAGCTGGTATCGCTCGAGACCCTGCGGCTGGTTAGGTGGTTAGGGCTGGTTGGGGATGTTTAGGCTCGTTACTGCACTCGTCCAGGCCAAATCCACACCCCCGCCGCAATAAAGACTGCTGCCCCTCCCACCCTTCAATTCCCACCCGCGCCCCACGCAGTCGCTGAACGTCAGCGGCGTGCTGACCGCACTGGGCGACCTGTCTGTGCTGAGCCGGCTGACGCATCTGGAGGTGGAGTTCCCGCAAGCACACACACTGGCAGCGGAGGCGGCGGCCCTCACCTCGCTGAGCGTACTGCGCATCTGGAGGTGCAACCACCTCACGTCCCTGCCCGTG
Source organism: Chlamydomonas asymmetrica (assembly GCA_001662385.1). Taxonomy (NCBI): domain Eukaryota; kingdom Viridiplantae; phylum Chlorophyta; class Chlorophyceae; order Chlamydomonadales; family Chlamydomonadaceae; genus Chlamydomonas; species Chlamydomonas asymmetrica. The sequence continues at coordinate 29,759 of BDDA01000768.1, forward strand.
TTGGACCGCACGCCGGCCCTGACAACTCTGGAGCTCTATAACTGCGACGAGCTGGCCTCGTTCCCCGCACTGGATTGCGTGCCGGCGCTGGCGGTGCTGAGGGTGCATAATTGCCGCCTCCTCGTGTCCCTGCCCCCGCTGCCCCCTTGTTTGATGGACCTGAGGGCGTCCCATTGCCCCCTCCTTGCATCCCTGCCCCCGCTGCCCGCTTTGCTGGCGGAACTGGGCTTGTTTGACTGCCCTCTCCTGGCGTCTGTGCCTGTCCTTCCCCCTTCGCTGATGAGGCTGAGTGTGGATGACTGCCCCCTCCTCGCGTCGCTGCCCATGCTGACCACTGCGCTGGTGGAAGTGAGGGTGTCCGGCTGCCCTCTCCTCGCGTCCCTGCCCGCGCTACCCCCTGCGTTGACGGGACTGAGCGTGTCCGGCTGCCGCCTCCTCGCGTCCTTGCCCCCGCTGCCCCTTGCTCTGGTGGATCTGACCTTGTCAGACTGCCCCCTCTTGGCATCCCTGCCCACGCTGTCCCCTACGCTGGTGAATCTGACCTTGTCCCACTGCCCCCTCTTGGCGTCCCTGCCCCCACTGCCCCCTACGCTGGTGAATCTGGCCTTGTTCAACTGCCCCCTGTTGGCGTCCCTGCTGCCCCGCCGCGCCCCGCTGCGACTCTGAGCGCGTCCCGCTGCCCCCTGCCTCAGTGTGGGAAGTGTACTGTGGATGAAGGGTGCAGTACACGAGAAGTGTACGGAGGATGAAGAGTGCAGTACAGTAGGGGATGATTCCGTCATTTCCGTCAAAGGGTGAGTTATGCGATGTGTACGATAGGCGGATTGCATCGCGCGCTGCAAGATGCGCGCACCGCAACCGCAACCGCCCTCGGGGTCAGCAGTACCACACTGCATGGCGTCGCCGCTTCTCAAGCGCATTGGCATTCAGCTATTGAGCTGCACGATGCACTATTGTATAAGCGCGCCATCCCTTGCTGCACAGCCACAGTGCCGCTCCCCCCCGCCGCCCGCATCCCCTTCCCCCCCCCTCCCGGGGTGCATGCCTACTCCATGCATGGCTGCACCACTGCCGGTGCGTCTATCCCTCTGGGGTGCATCCGCATGGTCTCATGGCACATCATGCTCCATGCCTACTCCATGCATGGCAGCAGCTGCGTGCATGCGGCTTCATGCTGCAGCCTACCGCAGCGCTTGATGGGTCCTTGTCTCCTTGAGCGACCCGCTGTGCGCTTGCTGCTCTTGTTGTCAAGACGCTTCATTCAGCGCCTGAGAGTGGCATCAGGCATCAGCCTGACTGACCCCCCTGGAGACCTTGCCAATTTTGCGCCCATGCACGGTTGGTCGTTCAACGGCTACCTGCCTGCATGCATGTTGTGCACTATGTCCCAACCGCAACCGTATCAGCTGCAGTTGGTGATGACTGGTCAGTCACGCACGTGATCCCATGCCCTGTTCATTGTTGATCGACCGACTGTGGGAGCATGGGCCGTTCCGCCGACCCACTCCTGATGTAGCATAGCATACAACCTCTGCTGTAAGGCAAGGCGGGCTTCTGGCACTCACAACTTGCCCACTTTGAGCGCCAGTGGCAGTGCAACCACCCATGCCAACGCGATTGCATGGACTTGTCAGGGCTGCCGCCATTGGCAATGCACAACCCAACTGCATGCGGCGCCGGTATGGAGGGTGACGGCCGGTTGGTTGCGAATGCGGTGCACCGAATGCGACCCCCACCATCGCGCACACGGCAGCCGTGCATGCTTGCGTGGGGGAGGGCGTCAAGGAGCGATGGCAGTGGCAGTGTTGGTGTGAGCGTGGCGAACACCACAGTACGCATTGCATGCATGCAGGCAGGCAGGCGTGATCGGCCAGATGATGTAAAGTCAACCAATCATGCTTGCATGCAGGTACCCCCCCATATCGATAAACACTGGAGAGGTGGCAGGCTGACCCCCATGCATGCGCACCTGTCAAGCACATCCCATGCTCTTGCACATTCGTCACACTGATCACTCCGTGCTACCGTACATGCCTTGGTTGGCGGCATCGCCAGCATCCGTCTCCTGTTCACCTCGGGAAGTATGCGCAGCGGTTGACAGGTCCCCATGTGGCCGGCCTTCACCACAAGGGTTGACACATAATGACAACCAACGGCATGGCACAAGTTTCACATGGTGCGAACAGGCCGGACGCGCCTCTGCGCCACACAGATTGAGGTGATGTGAGGGCCGTTTGGGCGCGTACACAACCGTTGGGCCTGGTCACATGGTGCAATACGTACAGGAGTGCTTGCAAGCAGGCATATCAGACCGTCAGGGCAGGCGAGCCGGGCATGATCAGCGCGGATGATCATGATCGCCATACCCCTGAACGACACCGCACATGTTGATGGTGCCTGCATGTCGTGCGAGGAACCTGTTTGCACGAGGTGCCAAGCGCATGCAGTGTTTGATATTGGCACATTGCCCAACGTTGTTTGCGTCGGTAACAAGGACTCTGGAGTCTGGTGCAGCAGTCCTGCATGTCCCCAAATCTGCAGCTTGGTGCCGTTGCCTGTGACCCTTGCCTTGCGTAGGTATCTGAGTCTCATGTTATCTGATCCTTCCACAGACGTGGAGTCGTTGGAGTTGCCCGTTCATGGTTCCGGTGATGTAAAGTCAACCAACCAACCATGATTCCGGCCGACGTAAATACCAAATGCCCAACATCCAAACTTCCGCATGTGCAATGCACCGAAGAGTTGTAGCATATGAACATATCTTGTTGCACCTCACATAACAAGCAACGGCGGAATGACACCCACACGCACCTGCACATTGACTGTTCGCTGGGCTTGATGCAATGCGCACCTTCGTCGGTGCTCCGCATCGTCGGTGCGCACAAGCTCGTATGATATGTACTTCATCTGGGTCGCTTTTTGCTACGGTTATGCACCAACCTTGTTGTGGGCAGACATCAGGGGTCTACGGGCTTGTATCAGTTCTATCAGTTCAGCATCAGCGCCCTGATCAGCGCCACCAGCCTGCCCCACGGCAAGCGTGCACCCAGCTCTGATTGTGCCTTTGCATGCAGGAACGATGAGTGCTCTGCAGCCAGCTTTGCCCGTCTTGCTTTGAGATATGGGCGAAGAATTTGATGCAGGGTGGGCGGTTGGCAACTGCCTGGCTGCCTGCCTTACAGAGGAGTACGGTTGGGTGTGCAGAGGGCAACAGGCCAGAACACACCATGCATTATCAACTGTAAGCTTTGTTTTTAGACCATTGCCCAACATGTGCAAAAGCCTGAGTCTGCAGCGCGGTGTATTGGAAGAGGGCTTGCTGGCCACTTGTGCCAAACCCCTGATTGCGTTATCACACCCCTAATGCTGCCAGGCTGTGGGGCACAATTGCAGCGCTGCTTAAACCAAACGCAGTTGGCAGCAGGAGAACCGGTCGTTGCATGTCGCCCACGGACACCCCACATGTATCCAAGTAGCAGCAACGACACTGCGCCACATGCAAACCGATATTTCCTGGCTGGTTGAAAACTTGAGCCAGCCGTTGATTGGGCCACAACCAGCATGCTGGAACAGTAGCGGGAAAACGCCGAAACCATCTGACTCATCGAGGATGCAAGGCAGCTGCTGCGCTGATGGCACAAACTGGCAGCATATGAGAAAGTATTCCGCACCATGGAGCTGCGTGTGAGGCACTGTGTGCTTTTGCGGCGGGCGTGGTTCCAAGGAGCCGCATGCACGCCACGTCCAGTGGTCCTCAACAGGTTCAACTGGTGCGAGACCCTTGGCCAGCATATAGTGTTTGCAAATATACCATCTGACTCATCATCGCCTCTCCGATTGCTGCCACAGTTGCGTGCGCCAAATTTCAATTGGTGTTGGAGATTGTGTAAGGATGTTCTAACTGAACGGCTTTGTCAACCTTGTTGTCAACCCTTGGCCGCCCATCAGGTCAGAGAAGTGACTATCGCCTTTGCTGGCAGATTAGGCTTGCGCGTTTCGTCCTTCTGTCACTCAGAATTGCGTTGCGCAGCTGCGACTCACCTACACTTTAGGGGCTGCAAAGTCACAACGCTCACTTCTCTCTGCGTGCGGGGGATCGGACCTTAGCATCGAGCGCGTGTTGCTCCCAGGTACAGGTGAGGACTCTTAGACCGAGCGCCAGCGCTTTGCTGCGCGTCAGCACTCGTTTTTGAAGGCTTAGTTCTGGCCAGCCTTCCATGCCCAGACCCGCTTGCAACGCCTGTACATGAGCACCGCCCTGACGCTCATCCTGCCAACTCGCGTGCTAACTGAACTTCCTTTTGCCTGATTGTCCTGGATTTTTGGCAGGGACAGTGCTTGCTTGCCTCGCCTCCGGCGCGCAGTTTGGACCTGTCCAAGAAACTTTCTTTGCCCCTCTCCTCAGCCATGGTTGGGGAAGGACTGAAGGATGACCTTGCCCACGACCTGGAATTGGAACGGGTCTCTGCGGACATGCGAGCGGTGTGCCTGCTCAGCCCGCTACCACCTTCTTCCCCGAGGGCGCACGAGCATGCGGAAGCCGCAAGCTGCGGCGCTCCGTCAGCAGATGCCCTGCTGGACCTGCTGAGCTCCACGTCTTTGGAACGCGCCTCACAGTCTTCCCTGGCCTCTCCCCCTCAAGGTCAACTCTCCGCCAACTGCTCTGGGTGTGCAGCGGACGACCTGGACCATTGGCTGGTTGGAGATCCTGTCTTCACAAGCCTGCACCCTAGCAACGCTTCCCAGCTGGCAACAGCACTGTGTTCTCCTACTCGCAGAGTCAACACGGAGGAGCTGAGCAGCGTGCTGCAGAACTTGACACGCGCGTGGAGCGTGCCTGCTTCAGTTGGCCTGCCCGCCTCGCTTGGCTCCCTCAGCAACCTTAGCTTACTTCCTGGTGCCCAGGCAGAGGTCTACAGGTACTCCACAAATGGCATGATGCTTCCCGCTGAGGCCTCCTTGGCACCTGCTCCGCATGTGGCCCACGAGCTCGTCCCGTTGCCAATTCCGTCCACGAAGTCGCCCAAGCGCACCATCAGCGGAGCGTCTGCAGCTGCCTCTACGAGCAGCTTTGGGAACGGACGCTCGTTGCTTTCTCGGGCCTTCTCCCTGGGTGCCTCTGCGGTGCAGGCTGCGAGCGCGCTCGTAAGCAGCATGAGCGGCTTGAGCCTCTCGCGCCTGCCCAGCGTTGCAGAGCACCCACAGGCCGCGGATCCGCACAGTGCAGACGAGGCGTTCAGCATCGCTGGAGCCCGGTCTCCTCCGTACAGCGGCCCCGCGGGCGCATCCAGCAACGCGCTTGCAAACGACCCCGCCATTGCCGCTGCCATCGCCGCCGTTGCTGCAGAGGGCTCCGCGCACGGCAGCTCACGTTCCAGCCTCAGCGGCGCGCCCAACAGCAGCTCCAGCGGCGGCTTTGGCTTTGGCTGCCCAGGTGTCGACCCTGCGCTCGTGCTACAGCTCGAGGAGCACATGCAGCACGTGCAGCGCGAGGTGACGTTCATCAAGTCGTGCAAGAAGGGCCTGCCCGAGTCCCCCCTGGAGGGCGCCACCGCCGACGACCTCACTGCCTTTGCCGCCGCGCTGCGCCACCTGCTCGACCACGAGCAGCGCATGGCCGCGCTCAGCCTCGCGGGCCCGTCTGAGGTCGGCGCGACCGTCGCGAGCCTCGCGGAGATAAAGCGCCACGAGGAGGTGTGGACGGCGCGCCTGCGCGGCCTGCGCCACGCGCACCTGCGCCGCTACTGCGAGAATGTTGCCGCGCTGTCCGCGTGCCTCGTGCCCGGCTGGCAGGACGCGCTCGCCGAAGCCTTCCGCCTCGCGCAGCTGCTGCAGCTGTCGCTGGCGGCTTCCACCGGCGGCGGCTGCCCCTCCCCCCCCGCCGCCGGCCTCTTCTCCCTCTCCTCCTCCTCCCCGGGCACAACTGCTTCATCGGCGGCAGCGGCGTCCTTCATGTCGGGCTCCGCCCTTCCCCCCCGCGGCGGCGCCGGCCAGGCGAACGCGAACTCCTTTTCCTCCGCTTCCTTCAGCTGCGCGCCCCCGAGCTCCTCGCCGCCGTCGGTCTCGTCGTTGTGCTCCGGAGGCTACGCGAGCAGCTCCACCACCACGGCGGCGGACCACGCATGCAGCAGCGGCAGCGGCAGCAGCAACGGCGGCTTGATGGCGGAGGCGGCCGCGGCCGCGGCGGCGGCGGCTGGAGCCGGCGTGGAGTTCAGCGGCTACGCCGCGTGGGCGGCAGCCTGCAGCGCTGCTGCCGCGGCGCCGCCAGCGCCGCAGCCGTCGCCCGGCAGGCGCGCGGCGGCGCCGCCCGCGCCGCTCGCCGCAGCGACCGCCGCCGGGCCGTTCACGATGGGGGAATTCCCTACGGGTTTCCCCTCCCCGGGTGGCCTGAGGTCCAGCCCATTCACGTTCGCCACGCCCGCGCCCGCGCCCGCTGCTGATGTGCCCATGGCTGCTGCGGCGGACGCACCCGCTGCGCTGGCGCCGCCACCGGCGGCGGCGCCGTCGGCATTCATCGCGGCGGTGGCGGCGGTACAGGACGGTGGAGAGCGCCTGATGCGTACCAACTACGTGTGCGCTAACTGAATGGCACCCTGCCAGTGCAACACGCACACACATCCACACGGTCGCGGTGGGGCGGGGAGGTCCTGCTGTTTGCACGATCGGTTGGCCTGCTGCTGTTGCTAGGCACATAAATGAGCGCCTCCGCTATTGGTGGCAATACAGACGGGGATGAGCTTCATGTTTGTTTGTGCGTACCCGCTCTCCGACTGAGGGCCTCATACGTGCGGTGTGTTGCGTTGTTATGTTTGTATGCGTCTGTGTTTGGCTGTGCACATGCGTGCATGCTTTCGATGGGCCAGCTCTGAAGAGCATGTCAGGTCCAGATTCCTCAGCCCAGCCTCAGCCGAGGTCCCCATAGTCAGCAACGTGCCCACCGTGATGCTGTGATGTCCTAGTAAGGCTCAACATGGGTTGCTGGGTTGAATGTTGCTGGCCTGGACTGGGTCATGATTTTGCGGTTCCCTGTGCCCTTTTTTGTCACAGCCTGAGTTGCCCTTCCGACAACAACCCGGTGGCAACTGATGTGTGCTCGCTCGCTCGGTGACCTTGCTCACCAGCTTGTGTGTAGCCATTGCATTGGTAGTGGTTGTTTGCGGCGACGTTTGGGAATGAGCTTGAGCTTTCTGCTGCGAAGCGGCTGGTTGAGGGCAGTGCTTGTAGACCCCACATATGTATCCGCCCGCAAGCTGTTGTTAGTGGTCAATAACATGTTTTCTTATGCAGCACTGCGTCGGCAGAAGAACAAAGATTTTGTGTTTTTTTGGGTCGAGGAACGGAATGCAACCGTGCATTCTCTAGGCTTCTGCAGGGCCCCACCACCCTGCTGCAATACCTAGGGCATGCACACCAGCCCAGGAATACAGCTTGTGTCCAAGCAACGGCTGCACCTCGCACACCCTGTGAGGCTTGTTGCGGGTCGTATGGAACCAGAAGAAACGGTTTCCCCCCCCCCCCCACCTCTCCTCCCTGCCTGGCTTATCGATGACGCTTGCGCTTTGCTCTGCCGTCGTTGCTCCAATCCTTCGCCTTGCCTGCACCTATGTACGCGTTGTTTGCCTGCCCGCCTACATGCTTCCGACCGTGAAATAATACGGCTTGCACCTCTCTGTTGTACAATCCTCCCGTCAACACCCAACCCCCGCTGAACATTTACACAAATTCATGAGACATTCCAGCAGCCATGACGGCAATCGAGGGGAGGTGGACCCTCGGAAGATTTTGCGTGGACTTTACGTGTGGCTGCTACTGCTGTGGCCTGCCGCGTTCAGGCTGTTAAGCGCCCTGCTGGCTGTTTCGTTCTCGATGCGGCATGTTGCTCCAGGGCTGGTGCTGGGCATGCCTGACTGGCGCCTGCAAAGCACAACTGTCAACGCCAGCAACGGCCAATTCCTTCCATTCTGCTATACGTCACGTGGGGCGCCCTGGCTGGCATTTGCTGTCATGCGCTTTGCCCTCCAGATAGGTTTCTCTGAAAGGTGTCCCGCGTATTCGGGTACCGAATACAGCAACAGCTCCGGGCTACAGGCATACTACTGCTGGCATGTGGTTGGTATTCATGAATAACGGCGTTTGTTTTCCCCAGTCCCCACCTACCCGGCCCTCCCACCGCTTTTCACGACGCGTTTCAGAACGGGTTGCACCCCAGTCCATCTCAGACTGCCATAAAAAGAACTATGGCCTGCAGGGTACCGCTAGTGAATGCCACGGACGGCCTTTGCTGCACCGCTGCACATTGCCCTCTCCGTGCAGTTACCTGCTGCAGCAAGCGCCCCTAGCAGCCGGTTGTGCTGGGTATGCGCTGTTCCCGCTTTTCCGCCCAGGTCTTGTTGCGTGCCTTGGTGTGTATGTGAGCGTGCTTTGTGTGTGTGCGTGCTTGTGAGCGTGCGTGTTTATGTGTTGGTGGGTGTATTGTGCAGTGGGCGGCTGTGGGCCGAGCGTGTGGTGCCGCGCATGCACCACGCCACTGTGCAGCCCTCGTGTGCAGCCGCCGGCCCTTCCTTTGGCGGCGGGCCGCGCCTGGTGTGGTCATGCACTGCTTACCGTATCAGCGTCACCCAACCAGCCACCTGCAGCAGTCAGGCAGGCGGGGCTGCGCTCGCGATGCGCCCGGATGCTCCATCGCGTGCTCGTGCTTACCATGGGCCTGTGTTTACGATGAGGAATCAGCTGAGGTCGTTTGGCTGGCCCAGCTGATGGGCGCTACTGCGGCAGTAGCCGCCACCGTCCTCCCTGCCTTGGTGCGGTTTGACCTGAAGATTGCTAAGGCGTTCCGAAGCCGCACACACCCCACCTGAAGTCCTTCCCTAGTGCTGCCTGTATCGCTTTCAGTACAGGGCAGCGGCTGCTTCGGCAGCGACCCCATTTTGAAGCACACCGGGTCCTGCGTGGCCGCTGAGTAGGCGCTGCTGCACCTGCGGGTTCTACCACCACATAGGCAAGACAGTTTCGGTTACGGCGCATGTCGTCGTCGCTGCACCTTGGTGGAGCACTGCTGCGCTGCCCGGCCGGCATCGCTCTCGCCGTATGGTAATAAGGCTGCGTCCGCATATGCCGTGCCTGCACGCAACGTTGCCGGCCGCCAACAGCTGCAATGCTGCTTTCACCTGCTGTGGCTTGCATGCCCGTATGTTTGTGTCTGTGTGTCTGCGGGTGAGCAATTTGCGCCTGCGCCCTGTGTCGCTCGTTTCCCGCCCCGCTGGTCCCTGCCAGCCCAAACATGGTCCCAAGCATGCGGCCGTCGCCCCTTGCTGGCGCCGCTTGCAAGTGGGCAACCGAACTCTTCTCCGCAACACCCAATAACGCAATAACGCATAGGGAACTCCACCCCACATCGTCGGACGTGCGGCGGCCGTTGTGCCTTCCGTCTCCGCGTCACCTCCTGCATCTCTGAACAAACTGTAATGCTCAACAGCTTCCAACACCCTGTGAAGTGCCGTAAAGCCTGCTGTGTGCTGCGCTGCATGCATGCAAGCGCTCATCACCAGTGCAGCCACGCGCTTCACGCACACGCACACCTCCGCCACCTCAAACCAAAGCTAAGACGTATGCACAGGTGCAGCGCTGCATAGCACAGCAGAGACGTGCAGCCAGCGTGCCACAGCAGCGCACAGCAGGGTGGCTCCAACGCGGTGGATTACACTGTGGTGGTATGTGGTTGAAATTATTCAAAACAACAGTGCCACCAGGCGCCGTGCCAGGTATTGAATGGTAAGAGTGAGCCACAAATCAGTATGTCCTGCAGGTGCGGTACGGCCTGGCATGCCTCGTCCAACAGCCGCATTACCCCAGCATCGCACCGTAGTTGGTCTAGGTGGGTGAGGTGCAGCCCTGCAAGGTGCGTTGAGGCCTGCAGCGCTTTCACGCAGCGGTGTGGCACCAGGCACACCTGCCTCCTGCCCTGCCTGCATGTCAGTTTGTACACGCATGCACCTGACGCTATACGGTATGCACGCATGGCGTGCACTGTGTGCACGCATGAGGTGCATGCCCCATAAGGCTGCTGGGTGTCAAGCGAATCAACCACTCCCACAGGTACCACCAATCCAGCCTGAGGGCATGTTGCGAGTGCAGGAAGTAAATGCACACTCGGATGTACGGTACACATCAGTGCTGAGCTTGGAGTGGCCCTACTCACTACTACTATGTGGCTGCATGATGCTGCTGTGTTACGCTTAGCCCTTGTGGCCCTCTAGCATGCCACGTGCATAGCTTGGCGAACCTCTTCTGCTGGTCCCCATCTGGGGGGAGCATGGGCCGTTTGGCCGACACGCTCCGGATGTAACAGTGCGGCCCGCCTGTACGTATGTACTGCCGTGCTGCAATACTGAATGTATGTACTGTGTTGCCTGCACGATTACCTGTGATGACCGGTACGTACGGCATCAGTGTTATCGGTTGCACCTCCCGTACACCGGGCAAGAGAGGGAAAGCAGAAGCCAGCAAGCACGGAAGCAAAAGCGCCATGATCGTGTGTCGCTTGGCGGGGGTTTGTGTGGTTCCCCGTCATGACAGAGTCAAGGAGAGGCGCTTGTGAGTTCTTCAGTATAGGCTAGCTGATGACAGGCAGCAGTGGAGAGATGCTGTATCACCATTACACGATCATCACACGCGCAAACCAGCTGCACACGAGGGCGTGCGTGGCATGCGGCTATCATGCGCCAGCAGGAGCATGCGCATGCAGTCAGGCATCCACACGCGCATGCACAGTGCAGGAGCGCATGGGAATGCTGCGTGAGCGATTGAGCTGAAGAGTCTGAGATTTCATGGGTCTGCTAGCCTGGAGGGTTGGAGGGTGAAAGCGTTGGGCGCACGCAGCGCTTCACACATACGAAGCTGGTGGCGCAAGTTGTGTTAGCAGAAGTTGCAACTGAGGTCCGCTGCAACCACCTGTACGTCCTGCAGGTGCGGCACGGCCTGGCATGCCCTCGCCAGTTTCTGCACGCAGCAGGCGTCCACAACCATGCAGCGCAGCCCTGCAAAGTGCGGTGAGGCCTGCAGCGCGCTGCACAGAGGCGCAGCATCCAGACGCTGATGATCAGACCTGTATCGCGGCCCATAGACGCCCAACGTGTGCAGGCGCGACAGGGCCGTTGCGTCACGCAGAGCGGTGCCCAAAGCCGCATAGGCAGGGTGGTACCTGTTACCGATCATGCAATCATCCCTGTGGGTGATACGCAGCTCCTGCAGTGCTGACAGGTTCTGGGCGCTGGGCAGCAGCGCGCAGATTTGCTGCAAGCCTGTCTGATGCTGGCACCACACCCGCAGGCTCGTCAGGCTGGTCAGAGCTGCGCAGGAAAGCAGCGCGCATGCCGCCATCCGCAACCCTGCATTAGGTGTTGCTGCTTTGTCGTGCCGGAAACCAACACCAAGCCGGCGCAGGCTGGTGAGGTTTGCGAGGGAGGCGTTCGCGAACAGCTCAACGAGCGGGTGCAAATTATGCTGGTCCACATCGTAGTTTGGCAGGAGTAAGCTTGTCAGGCCGCTCAGGTGCTGGGCCTGCAGCGCCGACACAAGCGCCTGTGATGCGCGGCCCTTCACGTCCCACCCACTGAAACCCAGCACCTGCAGTGCGCTGAGGCCGGCGGCGGCTGCCAGCGCGTCAAACACCCTCGCAGAACGCTCCGGTGCGCCTGTTACACTGGGCAGGTGCAGCTCCGTCAAGCCATGCAGGTGGCTGCCGTGCTGCAACATCGCCGCAACATCCAGGCCCGTGTCCAGCGTATTGCATGCCAGGTTGAGCTTGGTGAGGCGGAGGTGCGCTGAGGTGGTGAGCACGCGCACCACAGGCGCCATGTACATGTCGCAATTGCTGAGGTCCAACTCGCGCAGGCGGGAAAGGCGTGTGTTCTGAAGCTGCACACACAGCTCATCAACAGCCAGATCCCACGCCACAGAGCCAAAAGATACTCCAGCCAGGTTCAGGCTGGTGAGCGAGGACGCAATGTTAGGCACGGACATGACGCGGGTCCAGCCAAGAAACTTGAATCGACTGTACGACAGGTCCAAATGTTGGATGGCTGATAAACGTGTGGCTGCTGCAAGCGACCCTGCCAGCGATCGCCAGCCTGCTTCTGAGAACATACTGTATGCCAGATCCAGCCGCGTTAAGCCTGTAATGTGGTTGCGGCATCCAGTGCTTTGCCGAGCTCCTCAGCATGCTGCTTGCTCATCGGGCAACGGCTCAGGTCCAGGTGCGTTAGGTTGGCCAGGGACGGGCAGCGCAGCGCTTGCAGCACAATAATGGAAGGGTCCACGGTGCGAGGAGAGGACATCAGAGCTACCAAGCTGAGTACCTTGGACCAGGCCGCTGCCGGGCCTGACTGCAGGGCATCAGTCCAAGCGGGATTGGTTGGATGATTCTGCGGTTTACTGTCCCATCGCAAGGCCAAGGTGCGCAGGCTGGACAGCTCAGAAATGAGCCCCGCCAGCGCGGTCGCGCACTCGGCCTGTGCCGCAGCGCCGTCACCCTGCCAACCTTTGAGGTCGACGTGAAGGTGCGTGAGTGTGGCATGCAGACGTGTGCTTCTCCTCACACAGGCAAGGGCTGCTAGTGTCGCCTTGCTGCCAAGGTGCAGCCGGTTCAGCTCAAGCGTTGCCAGGCGCATGAACGAGGTGGGGAGCAGCCGGCTAGGACGTCCGATGTAGGGCCACGCGGCACCCCTGCCTCTGCCCAGCTGCGTTGCCAGGGCGCTGCTTCGCATGGCAGTGACGCCATGCGTGTAGCACTCACGCCAGCGCTTGCAGACCAGCTTTACGCCCTTGTTAACGCGGTGGGGTGCAAGGATGTGCTCCATTATGTCGTTTGGTAAGAGGTTGAACGGAGAGGTGGCAGCATCCGGCACGTCAGCAGCGTCCAGCTGCTGTGCACATGGCTCATCTAGCTCATCATTACCAGTCCACGCCCAAAGCCACGCCCAAAGCGGCGTTGCCATGCGTTGATGTGTGTGCTGCTGCTGCTCCTGCTGCTGCTGCTGGTGCTAGCTGATTGACGGCCAGCCAGCGTGTGTTGCGCTGAGCACCTTGAGAGTCTTCTCAGTGACAGCACAGCCTACAAGCAGGCAGCAGGCAGATGACAGCAGTCCATTAGGGGAGGGTAGAAGGGCAGGGGGGGGGGAGGTAGAGGGGGGTAACGGCCATAGACGGCCGTGTCTAAAAGCCCGAGCAGCAGCAGCGCCAAACACTGCAGCACAGTGGTTATTTCTGCACATACTGGATGTGACCTGCCTTTCCGTAAGACCAACGGGTCGATGTGACTGTTGCTGAGTCAGACGTGTGAGGGCGTGTCAAAGGCCTTGGGCTCAACCTGCACATGCAAATCCATGATGATTGCTGTGTCTAGCCACACACCTGCCAGCAGCCCTGCCTGGCTGAGCGACGAGCGCGCTCAGCAGACCGTCTGGGACGAGGCAACGCGACGTGTCCCAAGTGCCTGAGGCTGAAAACGCACCAGCAGGTATGCACAAGAAGGAAGGTGTTTCATCGAGCGGGCCAAACAGGCCGCACAACACCATGTATGCTTGTGGGATGGAAAGGGGTCCTTGCACTTTTCAGTTCGGCGACGGCTGTTTGCGTGCTTGGGAGCGGAGAATGAACAGCTGGCTGTGCCAGCTGTGGGGTGGAGAACATCTGGCCGTATTCCAGATATGCGACAGATCAAACGGGGATAACTTGGTCACCTGGTAGTGCCTGCGCTACCTGCACCGTTGCGCGCCAACAAGCAGACGGGGTGTGCCTGCCGAGCTCGAACCACGCGTGGATTGATATGTAGCAAGCGCTAGCGCGGTTGGTTCAACACTTCCACGCAAGGCAGCAGGTGTTGCAGGCACTGCTATGTGCTATTATGGGCCACCTCCGTCCCGGAACGTGCATACGCGCAGGCCAGTGGTGGGGCATCATGGCATGCTTTACGCACTGATGATGCACGATGCACTGATGCACCATGCATGCACCTGGCCATGCACCATGCGCTGATGGATGCACCAGGCATGCATGCACCTCCTGGCATGCGAGCTGTTGGGCCCCGGAGGCACAAGCCGTGTGGCATGCATGGGGGTTAATCAGCATTCAGCAGGTAGGGACCAGAGATGGCTACACCGTCTCACTGCTCACGCGTGATCCCCGCCCCGGCAGCTGGCCTCGCTCGCTGCTGTCGGGTGGCCCTCCTCATCAACTCAACCTCCGCCTGAGCTGCCTTTGCTTGGAGTTTAGGTGGCCTTCCGTCCGTGGCTGCTTTATCAGTAGCAAGTGGATCCGTCATCAATATGGCCCTCCCTGCCTGCTTCAAGTTCCCTGCTGCTATAGCTGCACATCCTCACGCATCACAGCCTACACAGCCTCTCCCCCTTCCGCATCACGCACGCACTCTACGCGCACATTATGCAACACGGCCGCGCCGCCGGCTTCCTGATCCTCGTGCTCATCAGTCATCACGGATGACGGCCCTTGGCCCCCATGCAGTGCATGCAGTACATGCAGTACATCCGTAGCTTTCTGGATCCGCGCGCTCATCACGGATGACCGCCCCGCTTCCTCTTCTCCCCCCTGCCCCCCCCCCCCGGTATTCATCATCGTACGTGCATTATGTCTGTGTAATTGT
>BDDA01000769.1:0-14251 GCA_001662385.1 Chlamydomonas asymmetrica
AGGACCAAGTCCACCAGGCCTGCCCCCACCCGCTCCCCTCCCGCCAGCCCCGTCGCCGCTTGCGCCGGATGCAACCGTGGCTCCATCGTCTCCCCCTCTTCCCCCCTCTCCGGTGCCGCCCTCACCCTCCCCATCACCACCCTTGCCTCCCCCGCCCAATCCGCGTACGCCTGAACCGCCGCCTGGCCCATCACCGCCAGCCCTACCGACCCAAGCGCCGTTTTCACCACCGTTGCCATCGCCGGCTTCCCCGCCTGTCCCATCGCCATATCCACCCCCTACCCCTCCACCAACACCCGGCCAAGGGAGTGTGTTTTTGACGCTTCAGGTAGGTTCATCTCCCCATTAACATCCCTCAGTTGTTCAAGTTCGATACGGTTAGCGCATGGCCAAACCTGGACTTTCCAACATCAGCCATTGCATCGCGTTGGTTGCTAAACATATGCAGTGTTCCCTGTGCTCCTCTTCTCACATACAGGCATATGCGACGACATGGCCAACTACGCTAATTGGGTGGACAAATGCCACGGATCCTTGCGGCATTCCAACTTGGACGGGTGTTACGTGTGCAAGCATCCCAAACGGTCCAGTTATTGGCCTTAACATGACGGCGTTTGGAATACAGGTAAGCACGGTGTGCTTGGGCCTAGGCAGCATGCCCTTGATGCCGACGCTGAAGGATGCACCGTTAGCATCTTGTACTAACGTTGATCATTAAGCTCCTTGGCATGTTTGATGCTTCACACGATGCGCAGGGTGCCCTCCCCCCAGAGTATGGACTGCTTACATCCCTTCAGTCCTTAACTTTGCAAGACAACAAGTTTGCTGGAGGTATTCCTGCCACATGGTCACAGTTGACTGCGCTTTCGGTGTTGGACATCTCACGAAACGCCTTATCGGGCACCGTACCGGCATCATTGGCGTCCGCTACATCGCTGGTCTCTCTAAACCTATCGTACAACGCCATGACCGCACCAATACCCCCGCAATCGTTCTCTGCCCTTATCGGCCTAACATACTTGGATGTGTCGTCGAGCACCAACCTAAGCGCTGCAGGGTCTGTCAATGTGGAGCCTAGCTTACTCTCTTCTCTTACCAACTTGCGGTACCTGAACATGTCAAACAATGGTGTCGTTGGGACCATACCGGCGTCATGGTCCACACTCACACAATTGTCCAGCTTGGATGTGTCAAGCAATGCCCTAACCGGCACGATCCCTACATCGCTCTCTACCCTCACAAGGCTCATCACAATCGACATGTCCAACAACACCTTGCAGTGTCCCTTGCCCCCACAATCATTCTCAATGCTGGTTGGGCTTACACACTTGGACCTATCCCTCAATTGGAATGGGTCGCTAGGCGATATGGGGCCGATTTCTGCAGGTTTGTCGACACTCACCAATCTCAGATACCTTAACCTCTCTCACAGTGGCATGGTTGGCACCGTTCCGGACTCCTTATCCACCCTAACAGCTTTGTCAGCGTTAGACCTCGCTAACAATGCCCTCACCGGGGTCATGCCCAACGCTTTGGGAAGTCTCACGTCCCTCGCATTTTTGGACGTGTCAAACAACGCTCTTGGCTCTCCCTTGTTGCCTACCTCTTTCACTGCTCTGGGACCATCACTAATTTACTTGGACGTATCATCAAACGGGCCTGTTAGTGCGGGTAATGTTGGTGCAATCGCCCCGGTATTGTCTAGCCTTACAAGCCTACGCTTCCTCAACCTCTCCAACAACATGCTCAATGGGACGGTTCCGATTGGATTGAGCACACTTTTGCATCTAGAAACGTTGGACACGTCACACAACGCGTTGACAGGTGGCCTACCGGCCGCGTTCGCCAGCTTGACCTCCTTGGTGCATTTGGACACGGCATATAACAATTTCACCTACCCCATCCCACCAGATGTGCTCTCACAACTTACAAGCTTGACCTATCTGGACATGTCCTACAACGTGCACGACATGTCCGGAGGCACGGTGCCTGGAAGCTCGTTAACGGCCCTCACCAATTTGCATTACTTGGATATATCTGGCAACGGTCTCACGGGAGCAATCCCTACAAGCTTGTCATTGTTGTCCCACCTCTCAGTTTTGGATGCATCGTCCAACAACTTCCAAGGCGGCCTACCGCCTGAATTTTCCATTCTCTTCTCACTCGAGGTCCTGGACATCTCTGACAACCCTCTCAGCGGCTCCTTGCCTAATGCGTGGTCCTCCCTCACCAACTTGGCAGAGTTGTCGCTTGGCGGTGGCAATTTGACAGGTTCCATACCAACCACTTGGTCCCGCCTAACACAACTCGTACAGTTGAATCTCACTGGTGCATCGATTTGTGGGGCGGTGCCCACCGAGTTATCCACTGCAACGATCCTACTGGGACCCAGCTATGTCACCCCATGTCCTTTCACGAGTGTGGCTAGCGTATTATTAGACTTCAAGGTAACGCATAAATTTTACGTACGACTGCGTGTGCCTCAATTAAGCGTGTACCTCAATCCTTTAAACCACGTAATCTATTCCAACTGACATGCGACATGGATGTGATTATGTATGCAGGAACTTGCATCGGTGTGGCCAAGTACTTTGTCTTCTTGGTCAAACACTACAAACCCGTGTGATTCCCCACAATGGGTTGGCGTGGGCTGCAACATGGTACCCAATGGCACCGTCATTGGCGTCAACATGACGAACTACAGTGTTCAGGTTTGGCGCTTAGCCCTTGCCAAGCATTTTACGCCGTTCTCGTTTGTGAGCTGTTCTGGTGCATGTGCCATTTTGACACGTGCAACAACGTGAATATATTGTTATATATGAATGTACCCCCTTATCTTGTTGCATGTGGTGCCTCATAAATGATTCATTCTGTGTTTTTAATTTGTGTGTTGCATGCATGCAGGGTTTTTTGCCTAGCGGCTTGGACCGTTTGACCACATTGCAGTCTATTTCATTGGGGGCCAACAACTTTGGCGGATACATCCCAAGTTCATGGTCATCACTTACGTTGCTCACAAAGCTAGATCTTTCACGGAATACGTTGAACGGGACAGTGTCTCCATCTCTTACCAACTTGTCATCACTTAAACACTTGGATATCTCAAGCAACAATTTGCAAGGAACCTTGCCGTCCTCGTTTTCGTCTCTGACGAGACTCACGTACTTGGATGTCTCCTCCAACATGCATTTGGACGCTTTGGGCAGCGTACAAACTCTGTCAACACTGGTGCAATTGCGTTACCTAAACGTGTCACAGAATGGCAAGACTGGAAGTCTGCCAGCCACGTGGTCGGCCCTATCGCAAGTTACATCGCTTGACGCATCGTCCAACACCTTGAGCGGGCCGTTGCCCGTGACCTACACTTCCTTCTCGGCGCTTTCATCCCTAAACCTGTCCACAAACCTCTTAACGGGTACGTTGCCGAAAGGGTGGGGATCCATGACGGTACTTGAAAATTTGCAATTGTCCAACAACAATTTGGCTGGCACATTGCCGTTGGAGTGGTCACAATTGATCGGCCTTCAAACTTTGGACCTCGCCGGGAATCAACAACTTTCGGGGCCATTGCCTACCGAATGGTCAATGTTGACATCATTGACACGCTTGGACCTCAACGGGACGCATGTGTGTGGCCCTATCCCCGCAACACTGCAAGCGAGCATTGTTTTGGGGCCGACTTATGTCAACCCATGCGCAAGTCCCCCGTCCCCAGCTCCTTCACCCTCCCCAGTTCCACCGCCGCGCTCACCTTCACCACCATCACCACCTTCACCATCACCACCAAAAATGCCTCCACCCTTGCCACCGTCTCCACCCTTGATCATGCCGTTAGATATACCTAATCACCTGACAACGTTGGCCATGAACGTTACAACCGCTCCGGATGGTGTGGCCACAAGTGCTCCTCAAGGCGACCCGGTTGCCACACTCACCATGACACGCACCGTGATCCTACCATCGAACGCACTCCCACAGCCTAGCATGGCAACACCCGCCGAACTGGCGGCAATTTTCCCTGGTTCAATGCCAATGTTTCCTTCAAGGTGGCGGAGTATTCCACAAAGATTATGGCTATTCCGGATGCAACCACTGGCAACACATCTTTTGTGGATAGGGGTATTGTTGTTCCGCTTAAATGCTCGCAAGCCGTGCTCTATGTGTTTCGATCCATTCTTGCTGAAAAGTAAGTCACTACCTCGTTAATGGAAGGTTGGATTGGTTGTTTGTGTGCTAGATGCCTCTTGCATTCTTGTCATAACGATTTTGACTGGCTCTAACCTACACCCGCTTTGTCATTATGTGCAGGATGAATGTGTCTACAAGCACATTAGCGAGCGTACGGTGTACGTCTCATACCAACAATGATACTGCCATGATTGGAGCGCATCACCCTAGGCGATTACATGCATTGTTGAACTTGGACGATGTTTGCCCAGACGGCACAGATACCATCGATCTTGCGTTCCAGCTACGCCTTGGTGCCAATGATAATGTGACAGAGTACCAAGAGTCCCTGGCCGATACCCTGCGCGCTTGGAATGCCATGGTTACAGCCACTGTCACACAGGCATCTGCAACATTGACCACAAGCTCTCCTTCATCCACCAGCCAACCTGCTTCAACTGCTGCTCCGTCCACAAGTGTCGCTGCCAACAATCAAGACTTGTTAACCGCCATGCAACTTTGTGGGCCTACACAGCTAAATGGAGTGGCTGCCGTGGTGGGTTCGATCTTCACCTTGTGCAACTTAGCAACCCAGGTGAACGTTCCATTTGGAAAAGCGTTGCATGCAACCTTCTCACCCAACTCACGTTCCTTTCCGTTTGCTATGCGTAGGTCAACGTCGAATATGTGGTCCCTTTGAACGCCTTGGGTGAGCAAGCTTACACAGCCTTTTGTGGGAGCAACACCAACGGAACTACTGCTCCTCCGCCGCCTCCACCATCCACCGATGTTTACTCACTAGGAGCTGAGGTAATGTGTGTTGTTTTGCCCTCCATTATTGCTTGTTCCTCTTGTAAGGGCACTTGCCCCTTTTGTGTATTGCTAACCTTGCAATGTGTGCCACGGTCAGAGCAGTCCACTTACGCTTGATCACACACTTGTTGTACATCACCAATTATTCATGGGTGCCAACACCATGCTTTGCAGGTTGTGCAATCTTCATGCAAGGTGACGTCAAGGAGCGTTGTCGTTACGCCTGGGGATGGCAGCGGCACACCACCCTCACGAGGTGCACCTACACAAGGGACACCAGCCCCGGCGACTACGAATAATACACCTTCCCCGAGCACCAACACCAAGGGCTCCCCAGGGTGGCTTTTGGCAGTCATTATCGTCGCGTCCGTTTTGGGGTCGTTGCTTGTGTGTTGGGCGTTCGCATTTGCTTTTATTAGGCGCCGAAAGAAGAAAGAGGAGGAGGAGGAGGAGGAACGTGTGGCGCAGTTGCAAGACCGTGCTGCATCATACATCGCCACCGCCAATGCCACAAACAATGTCAGGGTCGAGCCGCATGGTGCGGCGGTTGGCCAACCGAGGATGGATAGATCGATAAGCGTCAAGGACGTTGCTGTTGACCTTGGTAAGTCTCATTGCCCCCTTGTAATGCCATATTTTCGGGACTTCCAGGTTTTGCAAGCATGCACGCAATATTGACCGAATGCATTTCACGCGTACGCATGCACATTGCACTAATTGCACTTGTTGATGTAGGCGGTGGATCCTCATTCAGACGCCGTGACACAGGCGGTCAACCCTATAGTGCAACAACAAGTGGGGACTTGATGGGCTTCAGTAGGAGGTAAGCATAATTAATCATGGTTTGTGTAAGTTCCTAAATGCCTTTAGTTGTCAGTTTAGTTGCTTTTGACTGACCACTCTAATTTGTCACAACATTACAACATCCAGGGCCCTTCCTGAAACCGCACATGAGGCGATTCACAAGGCACTGGGAGCAGATCCCACGGCGCATGAACAACCGCGCTTACAAGATTTTGAGGGTAAGTGTGTCGCAATCTACTTTAGTGCCGTGCGTGCAAGTGCAAGCATGTCAACTACTGCAATCTGAGCTAATGCAAAAATGATGCCTGCCCTCACAGATGGTCACATGGACCACGGTATTGCTGGACCGTCAGGCACCAGGCCCTCACCATTCACAGCCGAACCCCGGGTCTCAAGCGCATCGGGTGTGCGCAGTGTTGCCATTGTGCGTTGGGCTGATGTGGAGCAAGACAACCTCAGCAACTTGAAAAGTAGATCAGAGTCCGCGGCGAGCCCAATGCAACCAACAGGCGGGCGTGCATCCTCACCCGTTCTCCCATCTTATGGCTCGGACCCAAGCGGATCCAACGTGGGTATGTCAACATGCGGTTGTTAACGTCACTGCTATGTGTCCATGCTACATTGTTGTAGCAACAAACAATCCTTGGTGCTTGATTGTTACGTACAGGTGCCAAGACCAAGCCGGTGGGCGGCATCATCATCACAGATCACACAAGAGGTGTGTCGGAAAGTTAGGGCAGATGGTATAACCCTTGCATGTGTGCATCGTAATGGTATCATTGTGTCAAGATGTAATGGGTGCCTGGGTGTACAATGAGTGCATTTGGTGTAATGGGTGCATGGGTGTGTAATCTATGCATTTGTTCTTCGGATGGAAAAGGTTAAGAGCAAAGGCCCTGATGTCGAAGCAGGCACGAGCTGGACAGGCAAGCCTGTAATCGTTGCATTTGAAATTGCAAATGAACGATAATGTAGAAACCGTATAAATTTGTGTTGTACCATGACTAGTCTTGATACCTCACCGCCTCGTCGTCTTGCATTACCATGCAATTATGTGCCAATACAGTCTCCCAAACCAAGCCGCTTTGCGCCGGTGGCTAGCAACACGCCGCAATTTGATGTAAGTCCAGCTATACAATTAGGTGTCATCCCAATGGGTGGTCAGGTTTTAAGCAGTTTTGTGACATTGTTGAGAGGCAACATGAAATTTAACCATGTGATTGACCATGCAGTGGTCACGGTCACATGCTTAGTGCGCAAATGTATTGCTATTGCAGGTGGACCCAATGTCGCCCGCAAGCTACGACTCGGTCCATAGCAACCCCGCCTTCCAAGTGGGTATTAGTTGTACCTGTAGTGCCTATGTGGCTTGCTCGCGCGATGCAATTCTTTGCATTCCAGGAGTTTAACATTGTCATGCTTACCTCTCGCAACAGGGGCTGCCTGAAGAAGACCTTGACATGACACCGAGTGCCATGCATCACTTGGACGATGAAGAGCTTGATAGTGTTGGGCCAATACCAATCACCTCGCTATCGTAAGTACCTAACACGCTTGGTTGGCTCGCCTTGGGTCGCATGCATGTATTACATGCATTTCGTGTACCTTTGCTTGTATGCAGATTGTGTGAAGTCCTTAGTTTGGACAACAAATTTACTTACGATACAATGTCACACATGTATCGTACTGTGTTGACTGTGCTTGGTTGGCTGCAGTAAGTTCAGCTCAGATAAGGTTGGCCCACGTGTTGGATCGCCGGATGTGATGGGAGGCTCGGTAGGTGCCATGCGGCCCGCCGGGCGTAGCCCACTCGCACAACGGACGTCCGATGTAATGCATGCAAGAGCGCAATCCCACAGCGGGATCGCGCCTCCCATTCCGGTCACATCACCACGCAGCGCAAACGCAAGGACGGACAGTGGATTGGATGGCAACGGCGGCCCCACGTCTAGCATGTTATCACGCAAGAAGTTGTTGGAGCAGGTGAGAAACACCCACACACACACACAGTGCAAGGTGCTTATCCCCCCAGGTGCTCATTCAAATGCACCAAAGATCAGTATATATGCGCACGCACATCATCCAATCATCATTCTTGTACAATACGGGCACTTTCCGTGCCCCTGCATCTTGGTTGTGGATGCTAGGTTGCCGGTGTCTTGGCAAAAAGTATGGGTTTGACTTTCTCAGTGTGGTGAGTGTTGGTTTTGCCTACTCAGTGTTTTGACTTATAATGTGTACACTCAATGTCTTGTGCTTGCCGCTTTCCTTGCTCACAGCGTGCCCTTTCCTTGAGCAGAGCGGGCTTGGTTGCAAAACTGCAATCTGCGTTTGGTGGAGCAGACAAGGTGACTCAACGCGATCATGCCTGAATGCGTCATGCATACAACCTAAACCGGTTCAATTTTCCGTGGCGCAAATGCCAAGCACGCCAACGACCACGGCCGTGCCCTGCTACCTACCGGTGTTGTTTACCTTGCAGAAAGAGAGCGCTACTGGTGCTTCTCAAGAGCCCAACAGTAGGACCAGCGCTTGGGGCGATGACTTCAATCGCCCAGATGCCTCTAGTGGAGCGGGTATGGCAAGCACGGCTCACGTTGCCACGAGCGTGCGAGAATCACCGTCCTCACCTTCCACGTTGCCGCAACGAGCGACCATGGTTCGTGAAAAATTGAGGACCATGGCGTTGGGAAGGTAAGCCTTGTCGGATGTTGCCGCATGGCGGTCATCAATTGTGTGGCACCTCTAACTAGTGGCTATGTTGATTGCATTTATTGTCAGCAGGGTAGTTATCCAAGGGTCGAGGGGCGATAGGGTTCAAAAATGCATATGGTGCAGGGGCCATGCCGAAACCAAATGCGACCATGCAAATGCAGTACAGCTTGCCGGCAGTGACCCCTTGCGCATGCTTGCTTAGTGCCCTGAGCGGTGTCATGGGCCGCATGTTAATCATTGTTCGTTGGCGTGCTCAAACAGCCCCCGTTCAAGCTCGCCCGGTAGTACCGGTGGTCTTCAATCTGGCGGCACATGGGCCAGTGAGACTGGCAAGCGAGCAACGATCTCAACATCATCACCTAGAGGCAGCACCGGCCTACGTGTGGAAGCCTTGGGCCGAAGCGCTTCCGTTCATACGCGATCACCTTTGACCGCTCCCGGCGACGCCGCTAGTCCGTCAGGCTCGCCTTCTCATTCGGCTTTAGCAATGCACACCGAGTCAGGATTTGCTCGGCAGGCCACCTCACCATTGTTGAGGGAGTCAAGAGGAGTACTAGCAACAACCATGGCATCTGCGATTGCTGGGAGTCCGAAAGCTAGGAGCACTCAAAGCATGTCGGGCACACCGCGGCGTTCTTCCCGCACATTGGATTCACCACTGGTAAGCAAGCGTCGTTGGTGTGAGCTAACTCCTTGATTACCTCGCTAGAGTAGCTAGAGGCATCTGACATCGTATGTGTGTGTTGCCATGAGCCCTACATGCATTGCAACGGTACGTTTTGGCATGACCGTACCTTATAGCTCGTCCCATACTGTCCATGCAATATTTTGCAGGCTCGCAGTCCAAGCCCGGCCCAGGAGTCATGGGCGCCCGGCTCACCGCGACGCGCATCGTTGGTGATGCCTCCTGATCAAATGGCTGCATGGTCATCCGCCTTGTTGAGCGGTGGTAGTCGACCGCCAGGCCGGGAAACAAATCCCAGCATCTAACCCAGGCACAGTCCAGCTTTGTTAGCTGTGTTCACGAATGGTATGCAACTTTGGCATGCAGCCGACAAATTGCGCAACGTTTTTCAAGCAAGACGCTTCAGTGACCGAGGCGGCTATGTGGTTGCGGTGTGTGCCATACACTGGCAGTCTGTTGTGTT
The DNA here is from genome assembly GCA_001662385.1 of Chlamydomonas asymmetrica. Taxonomy (NCBI): domain Eukaryota; kingdom Viridiplantae; phylum Chlorophyta; class Chlorophyceae; order Chlamydomonadales; family Chlamydomonadaceae; genus Chlamydomonas; species Chlamydomonas asymmetrica. The sequence continues at coordinate 9,648 of BDDA01000769.1, forward strand.
GTCATGACATGCAAACTAGGTGTCCGGTGATTTTGTGATTGGGTTTGGCATGAAAGGCAAGGAGCATGCACTGATCGCTCAACGTGCTAAATGCACAAGTTCGAGCACTCGTGTCAAAATAGGTCCTTGTTGACACTAACGAGAGCATTGTTTTGCTGTTAGGACCAACACACATTCTGCTTTTGCTGAGTGTTGAGCATTGAGACCAGTGATGCATGGTATGTATGCGAGTGCAAATGGGTATGCGTGCATTGTTCTAGTTGCTCTGTCTCGACGTGCATGATTTTTATCATTTATGTTTCTGTGGTTTCTGTATGCTATGCTGTTGGCGGTGTGTGCGTGTGCAACAATTGTGACAAGCGTGACGGCTCGCTCCCCTTGTTGTGTCTATGGTACTTGTTATCTGCACATGCAAAGTTGAGACTCCTCCACGAGTTCACCTTGCAATCACATAACTGTAGCAATTCGAGCTTTTCAAAACCGTCGCTATCCTCGACCTTGCCACACCTTCATTTATGTTTCCAGGCCAAATGCTCGTATTGCAAAGTACTAAATGGGAATGGTGTTGCGAAGGCGCACAAGAAATCCCGAAGGATGGTTGTGTTTTGCGCTGCTTATATTGCTGAAGGAACTGTCATCAGTGTACCGTATACAACATTGTTTTTCTGGGCTAGGGTGGTTGTCCACGGGCCGGATAAGCAAGGATGGCTTCAACACCTTTTGCCAGCCGTGGCCCCCCATGTTTGAAGCCGTGTGTTGTGGCGTAACGACTATAATGACGCATTGGTGCACACTGATACCTGGCATTGCACATTGTTGTGTAGTGATTTGACTAATGTGATGCAGACCTAACTTGACCTATCGACCTGACTTGCTAGCAAGCATGTACCAGGCTTATGCGTGCATCATTTTCATGTGTATTTTTCAGAGCGAGCAATAACCCCACCTGACAAGCGAGCAAGGGGCATCCCAAGCATCCGCTAGCAACCAACTCTGCATGCCTGTGATTGTAACGATGGTTGACCTTGGCCCACACACCACCCTCTCAAAAGCATGTAACATCGTGGTGAAGGCGTGTGTCAACACCTGAAGGCAGTCCTAGGTACTCTCATAGGGTGACAGTGCTCCTCCATCCCGCTTGGCTTGAACCGTATTTCACTTGTGCTTGGTACAATCCACATTGATGACTTGCTTGATTGGTTGGGCCATGCGTCTGCTCATTGCTACCACCACAGCACCTGCTAGACCCGCTGCAAATGACCTTCGGGTTCAACACTGCGCTCCTCCTCCTCAGTATGGCAGCTATACATGCACTTGCACAAGGAGGCACAAGGAGGCACGTGCATAACGCAATGAACTAACCGCCAACATACCCACACAAACAAGCCTAGCCTAGCAAACCAAATCATGCCATTTGCAGTCAAGTATACCGAGAACCATGCAGGCGAGGACACATTACACCAATTGACAGTCTCAACTTGACCCCTCAGGCAACAGGTCTTAGGCGGCAGGCGATGGGCTCACTTACACGGGTGGCATGCATGTGTGCCTGATGGATAATGGACAGCAGAAGTGGTCAGGGTGAACGTGGCGCAACAAGGTAGCACCAGAGAATGGCGGCCAGCTGACAAGACAAGCGGGCAGAACAAAGCGCCCGGCAGGAGCGCTGCACACACGGTAAAACAAGGGAACTTGCCAACGTAGCGTGAAGGAGGTCGTTGATGGCGTGCACATATGGCGAGCTGGGCATTACTTCTTAACCAGAGCATGCCAGGTTGCGTGAACGAAGCGAGAGTGAAACGACATGAGTAAAATCCAGCAGCACACCAACCGGCGACGACCTAAGTGCGCAAATCCGTCTGTGCCCACCCAGTGACCTGACAGTGCCAACCCACTCAAGAGGACCACGCCTCAGCTGGCTTGCAAAACGGTGTGCATGCGACATCCACACATGGACACATGGGCAGTACTTTCGGTAGATAGTCATCCTGCCTGCAGCATACAGGAACTGTCACAATTCACATTCATCTGCACTACCCCCATGCACAAGGCGGTAGCACGAAGCAACCAAGGTACGAAGAACACGATGAAAGTAGATAGCTAACCAGTCAGGGTGTGTCGTGCTCAAGAGAACCAGCTCTTGGCCTGGTCCCCAAGCGATGGGCTCGCTGCGGAGGCGCTGGGGGCGGATGTCAACGCGCCGCGCCCGCCACTGCCATACGTACTGCCTCTGCTGCCCACCGCCCCGCCATGCGTCGTGGCAGCTCCGCTTCTGAGGCTGCTGCTGCTGTGGGTCGTGCTCCTGTTGCTGTTGCTGGTGCTGCTATTGGAGCTGGGTGATGAGGAGGAAGAGGACCAGAACATGCTGTAAATGAGGTACGAGCCAGCCAGCACGCCGGCCACGGCCAGTCCGCCCAGCACCAGCTGCCGCTGCAGGCGCCGCCGCGCCTTGCGCGCGGGAGTATCGGGGATGTGCGGTGCGGGGTTGATCGCAGCCGCCACAATGTATCTGTGGAAAGCAGCAGAGGCGCAAGGCAGCAAAGCAGCAAAGCAGCGGCGAAGATGCAGTGTCATGCAGTCTCACGGGGCCTGAGGCTGGTGACAAGGTCAGCATGCATGAATGGCAGGGCGGTGCGGTGTGCATGTCGTGTACTGTGGACGATCGATGAGCTGAACCCTGTCTGCCGGGTAAGATACCAGGCGCACAGCAGCAGCCAGTGTTCACCAAGCAGCATCCCTCACACACACCCATTCACACAACCAGAGCATACGCACATGCACAGTGCATGGCCCCATGGGAAACACAGTGCATAGCCCCATGGGATCTCTTCCTGACGCATCTGAAGCTTAACCCCCTGGTCGGCATCCTGCCCCCCTTGTCCCTTACCGATACAGGTGGCTGAGGTTGTTTGTCTGCACCGATACAGGAAGGGGCTCGGGAATGCACAGCTCCGCACATCGCTCGATGACCTCACGTTTGAGCTCCTGCATGCAGTACGCATCAGTACATGTGGACCAAGCAATCAGTGCATCTGGTGCAGAGCATGGCCCAACCTGCGCAGTCGAGCAGCAGCAGTCGTGCAGTCGCACACAACACTACACAATGCAAGGCCACGGCTTGACGGAGCGGCATGCATGAGTAGGTGGCCCTCAGCAATGCCTTGGCACATAATCACGTACCCAATACATACTGGTACACGATACCTACCACGCATGCGCTGATTCACTCGCATATGCTGCGTGTCGCATGTTATGCTGTGTCTCAAGATATGGTATGTCACTGCATGTGGTCTAGCCGTGGCTGACGACGACTTTGACCCCCCTCATGTGTGCTCACTCGGCATGTTGCAGGCTGGTTACCCTGCAAGGGAGAAAGGGGCTGCAGGCCTGGGCCCTGTGCCAGCCGGCTGCATGCTCAATCGCTAAGCGTGTGCAGGCCTATTTACACACTTAGCTGTTTTTAAGCAAGCTAACAGAAGAGTCATGCTTCATGACCTACCTCTGCCATTCCGAGCTCCTCCTTGTTGGCTACAAACACACAGGGCAGGGTGTCGCACCCCGGCAGCGACGCCAAGACGACCGCCGCATCGCATGTGCGCCGCCAAGACGCCGGATCGCTCACGTCAAACACAAACACAGCCACATCGCACCGGGACAGGTCCGGCAGCTGACCCGCCATGGCGGAGGCGGACGGCCAGGGGAGGCTGGACGGCGTGGCGGCAGCGGCCGCCGCCGCCGCCGCCGCCGCTGCGCCAGCAGCGCTGCTATCCGTGCCGGTCGCACTGGCGCCTGCTGCTCTAGGCGTCTGCTGCTGCGGCTGGTGCGGAGACCTGGGTGTGCCGGAGGATGCAGCAGCAGCGGATGGGGACGAGACGCCGCCTGCTGCTGCAAGCAGCGGAGGAAGCGGCCGGCTTCCATCCATGGCCGCCGTGCTGCTGCTGCTGGCGCCGGTTCCGGAGCCGCCACGTGCTGCAGGCCCCCCCAAGGCCCCCTCTGAAACCATCTCCTGCATGACCATATCTGGCACCTCTGTGAGCACGAGCACGCGTTCCAATGGCGCACCGCCGCCGTAGCTATATCCCACACCGCCACCCAACGCGCCTCCACCTGCACCCCCAGATGCTCCTACTGACATGCCAGCATTTCCGCCCATGTCGGTGCCACCACTGCCACCGCCCCCCTGGCGGTCTACGTCGCTGGGAGTACCAGGAATGGCTCCGAAGCCAGTGGATCCCAAGCCACCACCCGCTCCGAGACCGCTGCCGCCTGCAGCTCCGAGACCGCCTCGCCAGACGGGAAGCAGGTCGCTGCGCACGGGCGCAACCGCTGTGAGAGGCGGCGCAGGTGATCCCGGCATGGGCGCGGGCGCCACGTCATCGTTGGCGCGCCCGGTGAGTGCGGCCAGCAAGGAGGTCTTGCCAGCGCCTCGGGGACCAAACACCAGGCAGCTCACCGTGGTCCTGCACACGCCACACGCCACATGGCAATGGCAATGGCAATGGCAAGAGCAGAGTCAACCAGGGCGGCGGCATAATGCAGCAGCATGATGCTGTGCGACGATGCAGTACACCCCGCGGTGGGGGAGGGGGGGGGGGGGGTAAACG
>BDDA01000769.1:15256-31217 GCA_001662385.1 Chlamydomonas asymmetrica
AAGGGGATGCGCATGTGTGGCAGCGCTGGCGCCTGCGGATCGGTCCACGCCAGCTGCATGCACACGCTCTGTGTGTTGCGTCTGCTGAAAACTTCACACAATTGAGGTCATACATCACACCACGCCTCATAAGTCATAACAGTGCATGCTTGCAAGAAGGATCACGCTGGGGCTGCACCTGGCGGCCATGTCCGGTGCGTGGCGCCTGTCTGTGCGCCGCCTGCTGCGCCGCTCCAGCAGCGAGGTGGGCAGGCCGTCATAGCCCAGGTACAGCAGGTTGGCGACCGTGCCACGAGGGTCGGCGAACGCGCAGTACCTGCGAGGACGACCGTTCCAAACCCGATGCGAGGCTTGCGTTAGGTCGCCACAGGTGAGCAACGCAGTACTGGACACTGCTTTAGAGCTTAGGATGTTGGGTGTTGGGTTGATATCATGTGTGGGCAGCAGGCAATGCGGGCATTCCCAGCACACGTGACAGTTTGATCATGCCTAGCCAATCATGTCATACCTAGCACAAAACCAGAGCACGCAAACGGGAGACGTCACAGCACTTGCCCTTTGCTCCCTACACAGACTGTGTTCTGCCCGCGCTCTGTTTAACGAGTGCTACGCTCGTATCTCAAACTGGCTCGCTCGTTCATGCACACTCACCTCCATCGCGCCAGGAACGAGTCAAGGTTGTGCACGGCGCCATGCGTGCCGGCCACCATCAAACGGTTGATGCGCTCGCTCTGCAATTTATGCAACACCACATGCATGTTTAGCCTGAAATGAGTGAATTACGTACAATATGCACATATGCACGGTGCAGCTCGGGTGTGCTGCAGTGCAATCTCGTTCCCGTTTGGTAATCGCTGCATGCATTTTTCATGACACTGCACATGGGCGGTGCAGTGCAGTACAGGTACAGCTGTAGGTGTGGGTTGCGGCACGGCACCCTGCACGAGCGGCCCTCTAGGCGTGTCTCGCCTGCCATTCTGTGGGGAACGCGGGCGCGGTGGCGAACAGCGCCTGCAGCGCCTCCCAGGCCAGCAGGCCGTCACCGGCGTCGTCGTGCAGGTGGAACTGCGACACCAGGAAGCTCAGCGCCGCGTCACTCAGCTCCAGCAACTGCCTCAGGGGGGAAAGGTGTGGGAGGGGGGAGGCAGAGGATGGTAGCGAGGGGCGTGGTGGGAGAGGCGTGGTGGAACAGAGCAGCACGGTCAGTGAATTGAATGACTACCACCAAAAAATGCCAGCACGTACACAAAGCACCCAGACGTAAACATTGAACTGGTGATCGTCACAATCTGGTGAGCACCCGATCGCAAGGCAGGCAAGGCAGAGGTCACTCCCACCAGTGCTGACAGGCATGCAGTACCGTGAAGCGCACGCTTGTTTTCCTGTCTTGTATCTGGGCTGGTCAAGCGCCCAGAGCACGAAATGCAGCTGCAAAATGCACATGGTTGGTGCCACGCACAATGCCTCACTCACCTTCTATGTTTGCGGCTGAAAGGCACAGCATCTGCCGTGCTAGCTGTGCTATCCCCATAAAGGCACATCATCCTTGCACTCACCTGGTCTGGGGGCATTGAGTAATTGACGCTGTCCAGCAGCTCCGAGCTCAGCCGTAGCTCATCATTGTAACCTGGTTAGGCAATGGCAGCACATCAGCATTGTGGAAAGTCAGCACTTCGACACAGGCGCACCACTGCCTACTTGTACAAGCGGGCATGCAGCCAGGGCTCAGGGTCAGGGCCGGGGGGGCAAGGTTCTATAGGGTGTGACCAGGGTGTGGCTCACCAAAGCGCCGCAGGACCTGCCACACGGTCTCCATCCGGCCGCGCTCAATGAAGAGGGCGTGCAGGAAGAGGAAGCCCTCCAGGGTGAGCCCGCCCGGCTGGCCGGGGGAGGACTCGTGCAGCCCGGCGGCACACCTCGCACGCACCACCTGACCGCGCCACACAGTTATGTACATGAAGCATGATGATTGGCGGGCATGCGCACATGCAGAGAGATCAGTGCTGACCTGGGTCGGTCATGAAGCTGGCCGGGAGCGTGACGCCGGTCAGGATCGTGAAGCTGATCTGGGCAGTGCAGCGTCGTGAAGCTAATCTGGGTTATGAAGCTGACCTTTGTCACGAGTCAGTCATGAGGCAGGCTGATCGGATCGCATGGTAGAGGAAGGCAATCGGATCGTAAGTCCCTTGCCCTAGCCCAGTCCTCGCCACACGCACATGCGCCCCTCATATCAAGGTGGGGTGGCAGGTGCGCCTGCTGCCCGGCAAGCGTGGGGTGAGTGCCTGCTTCCCGCACTATATTCTGCGTCGCTGATGCCCACTCAGACAGTAAATGCCTTGTCAGCGTCCTGTGAGGGTTACCCACAGCGCAATCCCATTGATTGGCTTGCTTCCTCCAAACCCCACCTGCTTGATGCCCCGCAGCTCCTCCGAGTTGAGCTCGATGTTAAAGCACGCCTTTTGGAAGTAGTTCAGCTCAGCGTCGTTGAGGTAGCCGTCCTGAACGAGCACAGTATCGCAGCGCAGCACAATGCGCCATGACTCCATGAGCTCATGACACATTGACACACCCAGGCAAGGCCGTGGGGCTATGCGCCGTGCGCCCGTCCACTGACATTCCTCGGCGCAGGGATGCAACGAGCAATGCCAAAGCCAGCGCTGGCTGCGACTCACTCATGCACCGCTGACGGTCACTCGCACACTCCGCGCTGGCTGTCCTTGCAAATGCACCGCTGACTGGCACTTTGGTGCTGCTGCGCTGGATTGCAAACCCCGCCAGCCTGTGCCCCACACACTGATACAATACCAGCCAGGGAAAACTGCATGGCCCATACATATTGTGTGCGTCTCACAGCAGCGCATCAACCTCGACACAGCTCGACCCTGATCTGCTACGTACGCTGCCGCACCTTGTCAAGGTCAGCATTATGACCCAGATCAGCTTCACGACCCAGATCAGCTTCACGACCCAGATCAGCTCCCTCACCTTGTCAAGGTCACACATCTTGAAGACGCGCTGGAATGCCCTCACGCCCGCCTGTTTCATGGTCTTGTCCACACGGTCGTACAGCGGCTGCAGCGGGTACAGCACCGCCTTCAGCGCATAGTAGAACACGTCTGTGCGCATGCAGCAAGGCAGTGCATGCACCAAGGCGGTACACGCAGCGCAGTGAGTGGTTGGCAAGCGTGCCGCCAGCGCATCCTGTCGCACCATGGGGCGGAGGTCATTCAGCCTCAGGGCGGTGTGATGTTACGTAGCAGGTCACATTACCGGTGCCATATGCGGCCACAGGGGATATTGCAACAGAGACATGGGGCCTTGTCTCTGGCCTTTCCTGCTGTGGGTCGAGTCGAGCGCTGAGGCGTCCGCCGGAGCAGCGCGCGCGAGGGGGGGAGAGGAGGGGGTGCAGGCGTGCAGCACATGATGCAACGCTGCACCATGTGCGGCACTAACGGATGCTTTACTGGGCACAACCCTGCTGCCAGCACTGCCAAACATGGTCGATGCAGCGTTTGACCAAGCGTCAGGCACACACTGTGTTCTTTGCTTGGTTTGCGCTCGACCAGAACGCACGCCCCTCGATGAATGAAAGCATGCGTCTTAGCAGTAAGGTGGGTTTCAGCAGCTCAGCAGGAACTCAGTCAACTCACCCATGACCATGCGGTTGTGGCGTGACGAGCAATTCAGGCAGCACTCCAGGTTGTGCAGGTCCGCCGCCACACGCTCAACACGCTGCGCAGTTCAAGGTGTCGCAAACACAAACAAAGGCAAAGCAGTGTGGCAACCCTCAACACCACCTGCGCCGAACTGGGCGAGGGCAACGGTGCTCAGCAAGCTGAGTGCAGCGGAAGAGTGTACCTACGGTGACGCAGAAAACAAAACCACCTGTCCACCCAAGCGATGAAAATGAGTAGATGGAGCTGCAACAAGAGGCTGCGTGCACGCCTTATGCGTGACTGTGGGCCAGGCCAGGAGGCATAGATCAATGCTGCGAGGAGGTTGGCAGGCCAGTACACCCAACGAAACAGGCACCCTACCTCCTTGATGCCAATAGCATCCCTCTCAAGCAGCTTATCAGACTTGCAGCAAGCAAGGATTACTGGAACATCCGGGTTCAGCTTCTGGATTTTAGGGTACCAAACCTGCAGTGTGAGCGCAGAGCGTATCGACACATCGTTTACTGGCACTCCCGAGGCACCATCTGTTTGCCTCATTATTGTAAGCCGCTTGCAGAGGCTGTTGGCATTCCTACCACCCTTGCAAGAAAGAGCGAAACCGCACGTGGGCCGTGTTGGCGCTGAGTCCGCAAACCCTGCCACACAGCCCTGGCACCCCATGCACGCACACACGTCAACGTTACAACCGACATATCCACTGTCAGGAATCAGGTTCACTCAATCCCTTGCCCTAGGCTCAGCGACGCAGCCCGCACACGCAAGTACACACAAAAAGGGCACTCACTTGGCGTACATTCTCCAACGTGATCGGCCGCCTGGGGTCAAAGCACACTACGACCGCATCTGAAGTCTGGATGACATATTCTGTGACCTTGCTGCCCTCAGGGTGCGAGCTGGTATCCGTCAGGAGCAGTGGAACGCGTTCTGGAGTATAGTCCGGTGAGAGCTTGGTAGGCGGCAGGACAGGCACAGGCCGAGCGTCAAAGGTATCGTTTGCTGCGGTTGATATAAGGCTGGTCTTGCCTGTGTCTGGATCCCCAACGACTGCTATCCGCACCACACGCTGCGGATTGGCCAGCTGCCCAGTCATCCCAAAACACCACGCAGCCTGTTTGAAACGATTGAACTCACTAACCCACAACACTAGAGGCTCTGCCTATTGCTACAACGCGTTAACAGTGGCAGTACGGGCTTACAGAATAACATATGCATTCGAACAGGCCAGGATTTATTGTGAAATTGCCGGCAGGGGCAAATCAAATTGGATCATCAACAAGCAGAGCCTTTTGCCATTCCTAAATCATTTCATGGGGGTTTCAGGGGCCTGCAACATGATACTCCAAGGCCGTACCTCTGGGTGTACAAGCGGTGCATGCGCGGAGCACATACTTCCCCACTTCCCCTCACATGCACGACCACTGCGCATGCCGTGTACGGGCCCTGTGTGTGTTGGATGCATGGTGCTGCGCCCCGCACCTGTAGCCGGCAACATGCGCACCCGGGGGCTATTTGTCCAGAACGGGCCTTGAAGATTGCAAGTGTGCAGACGGGCAGCATTAACCATGCATGCAGCCATGTTGCGCCTCATGCTACCATGCAACCCCTGCCCCCCCTCCCTTTCATCCTGCTACTAATGTGCAGGTCGCCAGGTTGTCCAATCTGCCAAGCCTGCACGTTGCGGCCCCACTCCAAGCAATCTCCAAGCTGCATCAGCGCGGCTACAAGAACTTGAATGGCAGCTTATCCCCTGGCCGAATGATCATGGGGTCACCCTTCCAGTCCAAAATGACCCCCGCGTTGTCCGCGCTAACGATTTCAAGGCTGGGCGTCACTGACAGGCTTGCCCCAGACGGGCTTGACCCAGATGGACTGGGCGTTTCAGAGGCAGCCTCCAGCTGCTGTTGCCATCTTCCTGAGTTTGACGTGCTGGAACTCCCTGTGCCAAACCCACTCGCTGACAGCTCGTCGCTGATGTCGTTCAGGTCACTTGCCAGGTACAGACTGCCCTGGCGAGGCAGCTCACGCCGTGGTGAGATCGAGGAGGTGCCACTCCCTGCGGTTGACGCTGCTGGCAAGGCAGGCCTAAGTGAGGTAGGCAGAGCGCTGGAAGGCTTCAGGGCTGCTTGCACGCCTTGCTGCTGCGGGTCTTCTGGAAGCTCCACAGCCACACTTCGATACACCTGTTTGTGAGAGCAGCCCATGGAAACCACCAAGTACTATTTGGGTCACAGCCGCGAGGACAGTATGCGCAGCTGATCCATGGTGACAAGCTAGCGGCAGCAGTGTGCTGACATAGACATTGGGTAGCAGGACAGACCGAACCGCAAGTGCACTGTCGCTTGCATCATGCCTGCCCAAGCCTACCTCCCACTTGGGCGAGCCGTCCACGACCATGCTCTGCACACGCTGTGTCCACGCCTTATGCTGTTGGAAGGGAATTGCTGAGAGGAACACTTCCCACTCTGCCAAACTGTGGAACGTCAGCTCCAGCTGAGGAGGTGCAGCGCACAGCACAGCACAAAGCACGGAGGGCACACGTAGGGAGTTGATATGCAGGACAACGGCAGCTATTCACGTGCAGAAGGTGCAGCAGGTGCTGAACGAAGTGTACAGAGATGAAGTGTGGGCTAGTATCAGGTATGCACTCACCTCAAGGCGGGACTCCGGCGCGCCGATGGACCCACTGCTGATTCGTGTATTGCCTGCGTTTGCGCCGGCTCTGCTGCCCACATCCCGGACCCACTCTTGCAACAGTGCAGTTGCCTCCGTTTTGTGACCATACCTGCAACCAACCCCAGCATAGCATACGGTTCCTCCTACCGAACGCCAGGCGCGTATGGCGCAAGCGAGGTGGTCCAGCACCATCAAGCCCGTCAAGGACTGCACCCAAGCCCTGGATGGGCCGTTGAAACACACACCCATTCTGACACCAGTGGTGTGTGCAGCCCGGCATACCTTGCATCAAGGCACCAACGTGCTCGGACCTCCGCTGCCACTCGGACAGGCGTCCGGGAGGGCCGCCAGCAGCCATACGATTTCCAGGAGGGAGAGCACACGTCAACACGCACAGATTGATGTATGCCACGGTAGCTTGTTACTCGCATTGTGACTTTGGCTGCAAAAGGTTGGAAAGGAACCTTCCGAACAACTCAAGATGGAACTGTGGTAAGCTCGTTCTGTAGACGCCTTATGAGCAGCTCAACATGTATGATGCACAGTTGTCTTCAGGAGTTGCTGCCTGCCAACCGTGGCGATCTGAATGATGGCACAACTGTCCCCATTGAATGCACGCAATGGCACCCAACTACACGTTACACAATGCCAACAGGCAGTGCCGGCTACATGCGTATGAATGGTGGTGCTGCAGTCGTGCATTGTCATGGTGCAGCTGGACGGCCTCGGTGGGCATGAAGCAACACAACGCTAGCGCATGGAGGAGGCGCACAACACAAGCACTGACCTGTGCGTGCAGGCATGAGTGGCTCAGGTGCACGCTGAGTGTGCCACCATACGCCAGTATATATGTGCCATGAGGCCTGTAGCGTTGCCAAACAACCTAGCAAACACTACAGCGCTGGCATACGTTCGGCTAGGGTTGCGTAAATGCGTGCTGGGCTGCTGGTGCCAACAGCCCGGCCTGATGACATCTTGTATCACTACACCCGCGCGCTGGACTGCAGCACACTCATTGTTGCGTTCAGCGCAGCCCATCCCGCACAACAGCTGACCCATTTCACTCCTCAAACCTCTGCGCGTGCGCGAGCGGGCCGCTGCCTGAAGAGCTGAGTACATCCCTATCAGGCGTTCCGGCTGTGCCGAACGCCTCACTGTCATGCATAAGAAACATGGCCAACCATTACAACCATACAATCAAACAATCATTCATGGCAGGCTACGCGCTTGCAACAGGTCCATGCAGTACATTGCCAAGCAAAGTAGCAGCATAGCAGCAATTGTACTCAACCCCTGAGCATAGCCTACACACGCCACCAAGCCTCCTCCAAACTGATTTGTGCTCAAACCTGGCCAATCTGCTGGAAGGCATGCGCTAAACGCGCACCCGTCGTCACCAAGGGCGTGCGCCAGGGAAAGGACTGTAACCAGTGACTGTAGCCAGTAGTGGCATTAAGGTGCTGTCTCAGCCACGCCCGCGGGTGATGCTGCTGCTGCCGCCGCCACGTCCCGCAGCTTGCCGGCCGTCTCCTCTCGCGCCGGCCCCGCCCCGGCAGGTGTCGTTGCTCCCACACCCGTAGGGCCTTTGGTGGCTTTCTGCTTGATGGTGTGCTGGCGGGCTTGCATGTCCGCCGCTGCCGCCTTTACCCAGCCGGCCTGAGACTCTGGCGGCCAGCCATCAGGCAGCGATCCCTCCCCTGAGGTGATGATGGCCTTGACAGCCGCTGCGATGATGACGGCGGACGTGTCGCGCACGCGGGACAGGGTCGGGAAGAGCCTGCGTGTACATGACGGGCGGTACGGTCAAGGGGGCAGGCGCACAAACGGAGAAGGCAAGGTAAGGGGAGGAAAACCACGAGGCTCACAGGCATGTCGTGTGTGTTCAAATAGTTTACTTCTCGTGGGGCCATGCGATGAGCTGATGTCATTGTGTGTGTTTTGAGGTGCAGAGAGCCAGAGGCGGGCTGTGAGCTGATCTGAGAGCGATCGTAAAGGGTAACCCTGGCCGAGTAGAGACAGCAGCACATGCATTTGCTGCAAATGCATGTATTGTGCAAACGCTTGCCTACGCACTGCGACTGTTTGTGAGGGACTCAAGAGGTCAGCCACGCCTGTATGTCTCCCAGCTGCACTTTGCCCGCACATGGCATGACATGCTGCACTGTATTTAATTCATGACACAGCAGGAAGTACGCCCGAGCCCGTGGCCTCACATGCCATGCTCCAGGTCTTCCCGTGTGGCGATGCGCGCCAGCGCCTCCGCGGCGGCGATGAACACGCCCTCGTCCAGCGTGCGTGCACACGCCGACACCGCCGCGTGACCCACCGCAGGGAAGATGTACGCGTTGTTGCACTGCGTACCAACACATCACATGCAGCAGTGGCAGCGCAACCCATGTGGTCATGCCGCGGCAACACCCAGGGGACCGGTGAGACGCAGGGGAAACCTGAGCTATGAGCCCAGCGGCCAGCCAGCGCTGAATCGGCTCTAAAACGTGGTTAGACCGTGCATTGTGCGCATTGTAGTTTTGGACGGCCCAAGGTGCAGGCCTCTGGATCACTCTCTCTCTAATCGCACATGTTCCACATTCCCCCCCCCAACGGCTGTACACGCAAGTGGCGTCAACAAGGTATGGTGCTTGGAGACGTTTGAAGGTCTCGGATGCACTCTCAATGTTCATGGCTAGAGCATGTGAAACTCATTGCAAATGTTATTGTAAGAGATGTGCCGGATCTGGTCCCACCTGGGCAGGGTAGATCATCTTGCCAGACACCGGGTGCGGCAGAGGTTTAAAGGGCGAGCCCGAGGCAAACACCACACGCCCCTCGCTCCACTGCATGGCCTCCTCAAACGTGCACTCGGATTTTGAGGTGGGGTTGGAGAGCGGCATGATGACAGGCCGCCGGTTGAGCGCCGCCATAGCGGTGATCACCTGCATCGCCAGGCAGGTGAACATCCGTCAGTACTTTAGTGTGCGCGTACGCGCATGCAGTGCTTGACAGAAACGCATGTACTTGCACTGCCACTGCTTACCTCCTTATCGAAGCTGCCCTGCAGGGTGCTTGCGCCGATGAGGATGGTGGGCTTGAGGGCTGTGATGGCTGACTTCAGGTCTGGCTGGTGGGCCACGTCATGCGCAAACGGCCGCTTGTGGGGGGCCAAATCATCTCCTGCAGAGCATGCACCAGCAGCACACGGTGAGCGTCAATGGGCTGTACTTCCATCCTTGGCTTGGTGGAAAACCCTGCCTACATGCTTGTCATGCAATCACTGATGCCAGCCGACCACATGGTCCGGGGTAAGCCTGAACCTGAGGTATCCTGAGCTTTGTTCAGATCACCTCACAGGCAAGTGCTTAGGCCAGCCGTTGTTGGTCTCCGGATGCTACCCTCCTTACCGCGTGACTTGCACACGAGACCGTGGCGGTCCAACATGTAGCACTGCCGGCGCGCCGCAGCCACCGCAGCCTCGTACTCGGGCCCCTTTTCACACCCCCTGGACCCCTCCGCCCTCGCGCCCTTCCCCTCAGGGGGTGCTGCCATTAAGCCGTAGACGGCGGCGAGGGACTTGCTTGCCACGTGTGCAGCGAAGAGGTCGGCGATGCCTGCCGCGGCCTCACCTGCGCCCTCAAACAGCACCACCTGCGCACACACATCCCAGACACACACACGCATTGGATGGCCTTGAGCATTGCACCAAGACAAACCATGATGCTTCCGCATATCCACGGTGCCACGTCAAAAGGCACCGCTTCGTTTTGGCACGCTTTCTTGTTGCTGCTGTTGTTTGCACTTGGCCAGCCAGCCAGGCGGGCCAGGGTAACGCTGAAATGAGTGTGGGCAAGTGCTATTGCATGTTTGCAGGGCCGATGTTGCAGTTGGCCATTCCCTATTCCCTCCATATTCTGGTGGCTCAGCAAGCGTTATGGTCACACAGCAGGCCCTGAATTGGTTTTCAAGCTCGGTAACAATCAGACACCAGTACAATACGACAGCACAATGGGCTACGGCGTCACCTGCTTGCTCAGATCTCCGCCAGTGATGCGCATGGCGGCGATCATCGCACTCAGGCACACAGCTGCTGTGCCCTGCACGCATGAGCAACAGCGTCACCACTCAGCAGTGAATGAATGGCGTCAGGCTTCAGCACCAGGGTTAAAGAGATCACGTGTATCCTGAATCCTGATTCGCAACTGGAGGTGGCAGGTATTGCGGTTCGGTTTGGACATGGGTAAATGAAATGCACGGGAGATCAGCCTCAGCAGTGGGAATTGCACATGCAGCATGCGCCACACCCGCCATACCCACCTGCACGTCGTCGTCAAAGCAGCACAGTTCTCCCTTGTAGCGCTGCATCAGCCTGCACGGCAGCATCAGCACGGGAAATTTGCACACGGGCTGGGCCATGAGCTTCTTAACTCGTTCACTGGCAGCTTCTGCTAAAGGCAGCTAAACAATTATGGCACTGATCACGGAGGTAGCTGTTGAAGGTACAGGGATGGCACTACGGCAGCCTGCCTGGACCTCTGTGGCCATCTGAAGTGATGATTACCCATCGAGTTGGTGCTTGTACCATCCCATGCAGCATCCCATGCACAGATGCACTGGATCGTATGCAGACTTGCACAGTTGCAGCATGCAGGGCGCTGCAAAGCATTGCTGCTCTATCACATTATCCAAAGCCACTTCCCACGACTGTGGACACGCCCCACGCCCAGCACCAGCGCAACAGACTCACTCAAACGCGTTGGTGTTGCCGAAGTCCTCGAACTGCAGCAGCACGTGCGGGCACCACACCTTCATGGCAGAGATGTACTCCTCCACAAAGCTCCAGTAATCCTCCCTGTTGGTACAATCGCACACAGCATTGACGCTACTAGCTGCAGTACCGGCTACTGTACCAATCCCCAACAAGGCCACGCACCATGCGCCCGGCCCTTACAAAGTCACAAGCAGTCGCTCAAACATCCCACAACCACACAAATACACAATTGTCCTAATCCGCAAGTAATGCGGCTGTGGTGATGACGTACCTGGATGGCCGTGGAGCTTTGACACCATGGTAGTCGGGGTGGTTCCGGAGCTCTGTGTTGTTGGTCCCCACGTCGAGGCACATGGGCAGGCACGCGGCGGGGTCCACCCCTGACACACATCCAGGTTGCAGCAGCGCACGGGGCTGTTGAGAGATTGGGCAAGCGTGCCGGTATTGCCCGTATACCATGCACAGCGAGCCTGTACTTGCACATTTGTAAGATGGGTCGTGTGACGGTCGCCGGTGGGTGTCGAAGTCGAGCCTCACAGGTTGCCCACAATCGCACAGTGCCTGCTATGCCTGCCCACAGCCTTGGCAGGCACAGCAATGCATGCACACCTGGTCAGCACTGCGTGGTAAACCCTTGAGGTATGCGGTACACTTCACACTCCCCCCTTTCCCGGCATGCAGGTACTAAGTACGTGTACTTGTACTACGGTATATACTCCATGCGTCCACCTGCAATGGCAGAGTAGAGGGTGATCTTTCCCTCGCTGATGCCCATGCCGTTAGCGCCCAGGTCGCCCAAGCCAAGGATGCGCTCCCCGTCAGTCACCACCACCACACGCGTGTCCTGCTGCTCGGCCGGCAGGTTCCGGAGCCGATCCAGGATGTGGCCGCGGTCTCGGTCGATGCGCAGCGTGACACCCACCTGCGAATGGCAATGCAATCAGCGCAACATAAGCAGCCTGAGAGCAACACACTCCATGCATGCAACCGGGTGGGATTGTGCATCGATGGGTGTTTGCAACAGTCACGTCGCATGTCCTGCTTTACAGTCAGTTGGTTGTGCCACTCCCGTTCCATCGGTGGATCCTGAGTGCCTGATGCACAGTCATTCCCAGTCACGAACGGCAAAACTGTGTGAATGCACAGTACGCGGCAACAGTGTGAGTGCAGTGGTGGCAGGCAGCGCGATTGGAGATTGTGTGCACGTGCGTTCAGAGCTGTGCCACGTTCTCAGACTTCATCTACCTCATGGATGTCCTGTCGGGCCAGCAGCAGGTGCCGCTCCTGGCATGCCTGCCCCACTGTGGGCGTGTACACAATCTGCATACACCCACACACAGCGATTCAAAGGGGAAGAAGCCAAAGGGGATATTGCTGCCAAGGGCATGATGCGGTTGCGGAGCATCACAGAGGAGCACATGCAGCGAGGCTACCAGTGCTGTTCGCTAAATCTGCCGGCCGGACAGCTGCCCTGCTCTTCGCCCGCTCCGATGCAACCGCAGCCGTTGCACCATCGCTAACGAGCACCAACCACCAACAAACATGCAACCTTATCATCCGGTCTCTCTTAGGTCTCACGCATGCTGCATTGCTCTGTCGATGCCATCGGCAGGAGTACACAAAATGCATGATAACGCATGACGTCGTGCGCCCAGCAGCAGCGATCGCCCTCTTACAGGCGTGAGCTCCTCAGCGTGCGCCACCAGCAGGCTGAAGAATGCCGATGGATTGGTGGCCTGCAGCTGCCTGAGGGCTATGTATTTGTCCAGGGGGGTGGCCTGGGCCCGCACGCGTTCCAGCGCGAGCGCCAGCACCTCGGACGGCGAGCTCTGCTGCTGGCGCTGGGCTTTATCCGCCTGCTGCTGCTGCCGCTGCTGCTGCTCCTGTCCTTGAGGAGATGGGGATGGAGGCCTCTCCCCTCCTGGCACTGCAGGAGTTATCATTGTATCTGAAGATGTTTCAGGAGCTGCTTTTCCTGCTGTCGTGACTGTTCGTGATGTGTCGACGTGCGGCGCCGCTGATGACTGAGCGGATAAACTTGCCGTGAGGCTCCTGCTGATGGACAACGCTGTGCTGTTATCCCTAGTGTTCACCCTCGTGCTGAACTGACTTGTGTTTGGCGGCAGAGAGAGTTTGCAGGAGGGCTTTTCGTGCAGCCAAGGGCGTATCTGCTGGAGGCGAAGAGTGACGTCGGGCGAGTGGTTTGCGCCACTCGATGTGAGACCAGCAGGAGTGGTGAACGGATACGGCTGTGAATCGGTAAGCCTGGATTGTGCGCTGTGGTGTGACCAAAATCTTGCGGCTAGGCAACGGCGAGACCAGGCTAGTCCTTGCAACTCCAGGCGCAGCACCTTCCCTGCCAGATTTGAATAGACCATGCCGGTGCGTTCACGGGCGCCTACCTGTCAGGCCATACCATGAACTGCACAAACAGCTTTATGCACGCAACAGTGACATTTTCACCCGCATGGATGCTGGAAGTCGAATAGCATTTGAGGGCTGCGGGCAAACGGGCTGTTGCGGAATCTAAAGCTTAGACGCGAGGAGCATTTCCTGGGGCTGTTTGTTGTCCCCGGGCATGTGTCATGACTCATGAGTCATGAGCCTATGACCACAGTTCTGACGCAACGCTATCTATAAAAGTAATGCGTTTACGGCTCCGCCTGTGGCATGCGGGTGTCCGGGGAACAAACCCCTACTGGAGGCACTGTCAGCATTGTGTACATGCAGGAACACGCTGCTCCGCTCAAGAGTTTGAGGCGGACACCCCTCCAAAATTGATCACAGCACGCCCTCCAGACAATAAGGTATTCAGTTGAATCCCGCCTGCCCAGTACATACACTGCCGCCCCTGTTGCTTGAGCAGCTGAACAATCGGCACACTGCCAAAGCTGTTAAGTAGTACGTAACCTGCACCCTCCTGCCACGCCTGCAGTGCTTGCGTGCACACAGGCGCATGTGGGCTGTCTGTAGCACCGGTGGTAAACATGCAGGTAGTATTACATGAGGTCCAACAGCCAGGTGCTGCACGATCGCTCGCTCAGCCCAAGCCTGTTTCAGAGGCATACTCGCTGCCATCCCCGCATGCATGCTACAAGGAGGTTGCAAGGAAAAAGGTCAAAGGAAGAAGTGGATGCATGCATGCGTGTCGTGGGCCGTGGCCTGTACTGACGCACACAACATGAGACGCGGTGCTCAGGTCGTGCACTGATGTACGGTGGGGCAAACCCGCTCGCGTATGCGGCCGTGTACCAGGTCGACTTGGCAACAGAACATCTGCGGATACGCGTGGCGCATGTTGGCGGGAGGTGCGGAAGAGTGAGGGATCGCCAAACGTCCCCCACCCTCAGTTGGGTGGTGAGCCAGATGTGGGTGGTGGGTACCGGTACTGCGGGATGGAGAGGTGGTGCTAGCGTCAGTCAGCCGCCTTTGCTTAGCCCAACCAGGCGAGCGGCCAGCGGCAGCGAGCCAGGCAGTAGCATTTCAGCACCGCTCAGACCGTTCGAAAGCAGGTGTACAATCCCAACGCACAACCCAGCCAACCTAGCGTACATACATACATGCTGCGTTGCCGCAGTGAGCTGCGCTGCCTGGCCTTGCCCTGTCAACCACAAATCACAATACACACACAGCGGAATCGGCAGTAAACGCAATCGTGTGGTCCCTGCCTCATCAGTGCACGGCAGCTAGCAGTCACTGTGCAGCGGCTGAGAGTCATTGGACAACCAGATCGTGCCCCAAACCAACTGCTGGTCATGGGTCATCAACCGATCGCGGCTGGTGGCGGTGTCCAGCAGAGTCCCTTCACTCCGCTGCCAGCCACTTGTTGGCGACAGCCTGCTGCTGCATGTGGTCAAACACCCCCCGTGCGGCAGGTCCATAGTCCATCACCTGCACACGGTCAGCGCAGCACGTGCAGGGGGGGGGCGGCCGCATGAATACCAGCAAATACCAGCACACGATGACAGTCTGTCACGACAACGTAAGCATGAGGGCCATCATGATATCATACCCCTGTTCCCTCCACCAGAGAACGTGCGGTGTTGTGGTGCTGTGGCCGCGCGAAACAGTCCTCGAGCGGCGCTGTGCACGCACAGACACAGAATGACCTGGTGGTCCAGTCGCACTGCGCCCCGCACGCAGACGCGTGAACAGAGCAAGTGCAGCATCGTGCTACCAGCATGACCAGCCAGACGCGAAATAACCACGCTCGCTCTCGCCTCACCTCTCCCTCCAGCGCAGACGACACGCGCTTAAAGCCGAGGCCCATCTGCGTCTGATTGAGCACGCCGCGCGCGAACAGCGCGCCGAGCAGCTGCAGCAGCGGCGCTGCGGCGGCCGCAACCTCCTCATCGCCGGCGGCGGCGGCTGCTTGCCCGTGGCCGTTGCTGCTGCTGGTGCCATTGGCGGCGCCGGGGCCGCCATTGGCGTCCGCGCCATTGGAGGCACCCTTAGCGTGGTAGCGCTCAAACGACAGCTCAGCTGCGCGCATGCACACACACACACACGCATGCACACGTGCACCCATCAGCGTAAGATGAGGTGCAGGCACATCTCGTGGCGCATGTGCACACTGCATGGCCCATGGGAATCTTATCTCTCACACATACCGTCAGGATGTCGGAGCGCCCAAGGGGCGATCAGGGTGTGCACTCTTACAAAAGGAATGATGATTTCATGAATTCCAATCGGAACTATCTGCAGTGGTCCATCCCACCATTCAGCCGCCTGCAGCGGTAGCCCAAGTGAATAAACCACGCACTGTCATTGCAGGTGCATGGCCATGTCCCCTTCCCCCCCACCACCCCCGCCCCCCGCCCCTACACACGTGTTGCACGTTTTGCTGCGT
>BDDA01000769.1:32176-48838 GCA_001662385.1 Chlamydomonas asymmetrica
CGGAAGCCTCACCTGCCACCAGCACCACCTCGTGGTGGAAGGGCGCCACGCCCAGCTCGCCCAGGCAGCGGGACACCTCATCCACGTCAGCGGACGTCAGGAACTCCTACGCCACACGTACACACATGCATGGGCACACACACACGCAGGGATTGTCAGGTGCAGTCTCTGCTCTTACGCATACGGTATGCACACTGTGTGGCCCCATTTGGCGCCTCGTTCTGACACGCAGCGAAGGACACATGCTGCTGTAAGATGCGACAGGGCGGCAGGTGTCCTAACCCCCCCACTGCAAGGAGTCCCGTGCCCTCCATTTGTGCTGGCTGGGTAGTGGCCTCATGGCAGGTGTGCAGGTTGCCAGTGATTTCGCCGCCCCGCTGATACACACGTGAGCGCATGTAAGCACAGCGGCTGAGCGCAGCAAAGCGCCACCGCCACACAAACGGCCGCACTCGGTCCATGGCTGATGGCCCACCCAACAGTTGCGAGGGTCACAAGGAGCCGGCCCGTGAACCCTCACCAATGCACGAACATGCACCCTGACTGAACGACTTGTTGGAAGACTTCTTCATACGCGGCGTTCAGTCAGAACGTATGTACGTGCATGCCTGCATGACCAGCTGAATGGCTGACTGAGTGGCTGGATGACTGCATGACCGGCTCAGGGGCTGAATGGCTGATTAACCCTTTTCTGGGCCACCATTTTGGGCCTTTCTTGGGGGGGGGAGGGGGTCAAACATTCAAGGCAGCGCGCCATAGAACGAAAGTTTCACTGGGTGAATGGCTGACTGACTAAGCTCACCCTGAGCGCAGCGCGTATTTGCGCGCGCACGCCGTCCAGGCCGCCCGCAGCGCCGCCGTTGAAGCAGTTGACGACGTGCTCCGCGCCGTGGCGTGCGCTGAGCAGCTGGCCGGCGGCCTTGACGGCTGACACGCCCAGTGAGTCGTGGTCCAGGGAGGGAAGCACCTGGCAGCATGATTGCATAAACACACACACACCCTCAGGTGCACTGCGCCACGGAAAGCATACTGCATGGCCCCTTGGGAACCAAACATTTCGAAACACACGCTCATTAGACACCTCGCCACCCGGAGGTGCAGTTCCCATAATCATGCATAACATAAGCACACTGCACGGCCCCACGGAAAACATACTGCATGGCCCAACGGGAAGTAAAATACTTGAACACACGCTCATCCTCACGCACACGCGCACTGCACTAACTGCACGGCTCCACGGGAAGCACACTGCATGACCCCACAGGAACCAAATTCTCTCAGACACACACACGCTCAAGATCAGCCCAGGCACCTCGCTCGGCACCGTCAGGTGCAGTCTCTAAGCCCACAGTAGTTTGCGCCACAAATGTGTAGTCCAAAGCAAGGCGGTCAAACGGGCGGGGGAGCAAAAGGGTGGGGGCATGCCAGTTCTGAGCTTCGACACTGCCGCGTCACACAGACACGCGCTGCGCCGTTAGCTTCATCTGGTATCTATCTGGGTATCCATGCGTCGCTCTCGCCTCCCCGCACCTGGGCCAGGAAGTTGGGTGTGAGCACCTCATCCACGATCGCGCGCGCCAGGAACAGGCCGCCCAGGCGCGGCGCGTCCGGGCAGTCCAGCACCAAGTCATCCAGCGCGTTGAGGAAGCGTGAGAAGCCCGTGGCCATCTGGTCAGACGGAATGACCTGCACACAACCAAACAAACCACCAACACGTCAGGCCACGTGCATATCAAGGCAAGCACCCTCCAACACACATCCACGTCAAGCTCAATGCTATGCTACGCCAGACAGCCCATTCTCGTCTCCAGGATGGAACCAGGGAGAAAATTGTCACAAGCACGCATGGAAGGGCAGCAGAGGATTGGTGCCGGCGTGCTGCAACGCATCCGCCTTACTATCTGACCAGCGTCTGACCCCTGTGCTCACATCGGGGTGCAGCTTGGCCAGCAGGTTTGACACCAGCTCGCGCTCCCTGTCACGCCGGTCCAGCGCGAGGCTCAGCGCCGCCTTCACAAACAGGTGGCTCAGGCCCGGCTCATCCAGCGCCTGCAGCCTGTCGTTCGGAAACAAAGACACATGACGGAGCAAGCGCAATGATGGGTGAAGGTCTATTCCGCAATCCACACTCATCGGCTGGAGCGCTGACAGACAGGCATCAGAGCTTGCTCGTCGCACACAGCTCATGCATTCCTCGCAGCGCATGTTTCACCAATTCCAATATCGACCCGCGTCAGTATGATCGGTAGCGTCAACACATATGGTGAGCCACATGGCCACGGAGTGGAGTGGCCTGCCACACCATGAGATGTGGATGCCGACCCACATGGCTGGGTGACCCACATCGACAGCTGCGCTACCGCCAGCCCTTACCTGCGTGCGACCTCGCCGGAGTCCTGAGAGTCAAAGTACTCGCGCAGCGAGATCACGCACTGCTGCTTGAACGCCGAGACGCCTGCGGGCGGCGCGATGGCGGCGGAGCCGCCGGGCGTGGCCGAGCCCAGCCCCGCCAGCCCGGTGGCCACCGAGGAGGCCTTGCTGCTGCTGGGCGACTGCGCTGCGGAGGCTGCCTCGGGGTCCTCAAACAGCCGCGCTTGGCTGCACAGCAGGTTGAGAGCCACGGAAACGGGAACGAGCGAGGAACTGTGAGCGGATCGACAAACATGGCTGGGGTAGTTGGGGCGCCCGTACGGCATGGTGACAAGGCGATACAGCAGTACGCGAGAGCGCCTCTCTCCCACATGCCAGGTGGGTGAGGTGGCAGTGTTATGCAGCGTGCGCGAATGCATGACGTGCTGCATGCGGAGGGGGCGGCAGTGCCTTGTTTCGCGGCAAGTGCTCATGCGGCAACGTATGGTGGGAAACAATCGCACACCTCACACGGTGCAAGCACATCGTGGCTGGTACACCGCTTGCACTATATGTCATACGACTAACACTGGCATGCTGTTCCACGCACCTGGCAAGCTCCATCATGTCCTTGAAGCGATCGCGAGCCTGAGCCAAGCCAGCATACAAGTGACGGGAGCACAGCAGCCGCGAAGTTTGAGGCTGGCAACCGGAATACCTCGCTCACACGTCCATGCCATCAGAATTGTATCTACACTACCTTGGCGTTGGCGGACTCATAGGGTGTACCCCTCAGAACCCAGCTCAGAACCTGAAACCCAGCTTGCCCCTCCCCCCTCTTTCCCCCCCACCACCAATACATGCCTCACTCGTACGACCCTGTCAGGCTTGCATATACCTAGACATACCCACACAACCTCAGCACATCATGATCGCACCAGCCCAGGTGTTCACGCCCCTCTAGGGGCGCTCTTAACGCCAGCCTAGGGTAGGTGGCATGTGCTCTGCGGCCCTTGTGACCCTGGCCCTGGCCCTGGGCGCGCATCCTCACCTGCGGGTTGTCCAGCGCCATGTCTGCTAAGTTATCCCGGCAGCGCTGCAGGCCCTTGGTCAGCTGGCTGAACGACACCTCGCCCACCTCGGACAGCCTGCATGCAGACAAGCCGCGGGACACGGACAAGCACTACATCATACACCTGCAAATGAGTGCATTGCGAGCATGTGCACTGCCAGCCCCGCACGAGAGTTTGGGGGGAGGGTGCGCTTGAGTGGTACGCAGTTGAACACGGTGGCCGTGGCGGCCAGTAGTGTAGTTGGCAATGCGTCGCGGCTGGCTCGTTGCACAACCCGACTGAGAAGCGGGCTAGACGTCCCTGCCAATTGACCAAGTGGAGTGGGGGATGCGCGCAGATGCGATGGAAGCACCTGGCCTCTCAACAATGGAGGAGCTTGCTACCAAAGATGCCCTCCACCGTTGAGAAGACTGGCGCTTCCACCGCATCTGCGGGCATCTCCTGCGCCACTTGGTCGATTGTCAACGGACATTTAGCCCGGGTCTGCACTGAGGGAGGGGATCTGGGGATGCCATGTGGCTTGCTGTCCACCCGTGCTGAGTGCTGCGCCTCATCACACGGCACAGCGCCAGGAACACGGCGCCACCGCCACCGCTATACACTATACAGTCCATGCTGCCCCTTCGAACCCGTTACAACGGCGTGTGCTCCTCAGCATGCAGGTATGCCGATCATCACGTATGCTTGAAATGAGTTGAAAGCCGTGAATGGATGTGAGGCTGAGCGCACCTTGCCAGCAGCGCCACGAGCGGCTGCTGCCGCTGCGGGTGCTCCAGGCCCATCACCAGCGCCTGCTTCACGAGCTCATGGTGGAAGAAGGGAACCTGCGCACCGCAGCATAGCAACACCACACGCATCGTTAGCCAAGCATCCTTGAGAATCAAGCAGGTCGGCAGCAGTCAAATAAAGCCACGAGCGCGTGTAGCACAGCATGTAGGCCGCGTAGCAAGCATTGCCCCGTTGCGGCTGGAAGTACTAGGCCATCGCACACGTGCTGCTGACGTGCTGCTAAGGACACGGTGCCAGCCTGTGCAGGCCATGACCACCCTGTCTCCAGACAAACACAGGAGTCAGCCGGCGAGAAGTGATCGCTGGCAGTAAGCACGCAGAGCGACAAAGTAAAGCGCGTGGGAGAGGCGTGCGCATCACCAGCCAAGCGCTGCGTAAACCCTGTACAGGAAGGAGCGCCAACAGTCCGGTACCCTGCACCAGCTGGTGCACTCCCTGTGCCTGTATGACTGCATCCCGCCACCGCAGGCCATCTCTGGACAGTCAAGCAGAGGGAAGATCACAAACCCAGCGGGTCGTCTGATCCCTAGTACTCCCCACCAGGGGGGAGCACGGACCGTCTGGCTGACACGCTCTTGATGCAACATAACATGAGCACGTAACACACACCCAGCAAAACCTTGTACCCCACTGGAGATCCCACTGCTGGAGCACACAGCAGCACTCACCGCCAGCCTGTGCAGGCAGGTGCGCGCCTCCTCAGCGTCCAGCGACACGCTGTACTCCAGCAGCAGCG
The DNA here is from genome assembly GCA_001662385.1 of Chlamydomonas asymmetrica. Classification (NCBI taxonomy): domain Eukaryota; kingdom Viridiplantae; phylum Chlorophyta; class Chlorophyceae; order Chlamydomonadales; family Chlamydomonadaceae; genus Chlamydomonas; species Chlamydomonas asymmetrica. The sequence continues at coordinate 37,124 of BDDA01000769.1, forward strand.
CCGCGATAGCCGCCTTGGTGTCAGGGTAGCTCACGCCCGCGCCTGCACACACGTATGGCCCCGAGGCGACGGCAACAGCACAAGCCCCAGCGCTGTTGACATATGCCAGCACTGCTCGTGGGCACGCAGTATGACGTTGGGTGGTCACCTACACCCTTCATCGTCAGAATTCAGTCGTGTGTGCCACAAATGCTGGCTGACATCCACAGACAAGGATTTTCAACACATTGCCATAACTTCATCATGGTTATTGTGGTGGCAGGCTGCATGGCAATCGTCCTTATGTCACATCCCGCAACAGTCTATTGACCGCGCATACCATGTCGTGCTAAGGAGTAGGTATGTACTCGTGTCGCACCTGCAGTGCCCCAGCAGCGCAGCACCGCCTCCGCGCTGTGCCTGTGGCGCGCACTCAGCAGCGCATCCAGCTTGCTGCGCAGCTCAGCAGCGGCAGTGCCCGGCGTCTGCGCACGAGAGCATACGCACACACAGACACACACACACACATTGACGATATGAGCGCAAGCTCCCATAATGCTGGTGCGCTGCACCGAGCCCCTATGGCCCCTATGGCCCTCTAGCACAGCTTATGTGGGCCTCTTGTGGTCGCTTGGCCCCCGTCTGGGCGGAGAATGGGCCAGTTGACCAGCCCGCACTGTCACATAACATATGGCATTGGAGTTAGCTCCTAGCCGATTCTGCACAGCATACCCAGCTCCCCACCAACATGCATGCTTGCATGCACACCACCTGCGCGCATACCTCGGGCACACGCGCTGAGATGGCGGGTGGCAGCACGTCGTCCACCACCGCGCGTGCCATGAACTTGGCGAGGACGCCGGGCGCGTCGGGCACGTCCAGGCGCGTATCCTCCAGCGCCTCCACCAGCGACCAGAAGCCCTTGGCAATCTGCTCGCCTGAGATAACCTGTGACAGGTCACGTGCGCAGTACAGGGAGATGCAGCAGCAAGGAAGTGACTTCAATGCCGCATGCAGCGTCGCGTTGTGCTTGTGAAGCGCCCGGCCTAGCCTGGCCTGGAGGTGCGGTGATGTTTCGCCTAAGAAGCAGGGTACGCGCAATTGCACGAGCATCAATCAGAACACACCCTCAAAGCGCTCACCTCCGCGTACAAGCTGGACAGCAGCACGCTGGCCATTTCCCGCTCGCGGTCTTTGCGGTCCAGCGCCAGCGTTATCAGGCGCTTGACGAAGTAGTGTGCAAGGTGCTGCAGGTGAAGGGAGAGAGGAAGTTGGGACTCGGGTGGTGTCCAGGAGTGCAGCTGACGGAATCAGCAACGTGTGCAGTACTTACAGCACACCAGTCGCCCTGACAGGATGCTGCTGTCAAGGACCCTTGTTCTTAATGGTTGTGCTAGTGAAGGTGGCCATTTGCGTCACTTCCTGGTCGAAAAATGCTGTGGTTCCGAAACCACCACCCCCGCCCAGATTGACAGCTAGACGGCGGTCACCTACCTCAGCAGGCCCTCCAACTGCGCTGCCCAGCTCCTCGAGGGAATCCGCCACATCGCCAATGTCACCAGACGCCAAGTACTCCTCGACGATTGTGCGCACCTGAACAGACAGTGGGGCAGGCCATGAATGTACGTACATGAATGCTGTCAGGCTTGCGCGAATAAAAACCGAGAACGCAAAAATCTGGTTTGCAGCCTTTAGAAACAGCAGCTATCAGACATAGTGAGCCGCTCGCTACTCCTTTAAACGTAGTGGACCACCCTTCCAGCAGGGTGTGAGGGCTGTGCCAAGGGCTACAAGCCATAAATGCCACCGGCAGGCTTTCTTTAGCTGTGATCCTTCGTTCATCACACAGGCACATGCACCTTACCCCTTCCTTGTAGGACTCCACTTCGGCCGCCAGTCGCCCCTGGCGCTCAGAACGCAGCACCACATTCCCGCCTTTTCCAGTGTTGGCCTGCACCAGATCGTCCTCGCTGCTGTAGTTTGGGTCGTTAGGGTCGAGCAAGCCGGTGTCGTCAGCACCCTCCGTTAGCAGCGCGCCCCACGTGTACTTGCCGCCTGCCCCTCCCTTCTTGGGTCCCCCTGCTTTGGCGCTCGCTGCACGGCCCCAGAAGGTAGTGCAGGGTTTGATTCTTAGCTAACGCTACACCGCAGGACCACGCAATGTGCGGTGAATCGGGCGCTCCGGCGCCTGCTAGAGACTCAGGGTCAGAACCCGCACATGCCAGCGGTTTATGTGGCCTGTTGGTTTGTTGTGCGAAAATTGAAGTCCACAACTAGCAGGTAGATTCTGGACCCCTGTCAACCAGGCGCGCTCACACCCCACCGTCAGGGTAAGGCTGCAGGCGGCACCAACCAGCTGCAATTGCTCAACACTGAGTTATTCATGAGGCGCTGACTCACCACCCTTGGTCTTGTGATTACCATTCGAGACGCCCTTGGCATGGTGTTGCTGCTTTAACTTCTGTTGCTCTGTTAAACGTGGTTTCGCAGGCACAAGGAATTGCAGGCACAGTCAGCGGATGGACAACGGCACAGCCGAGCCAGGGGTGCACGGCTTGCCACCACACCACACCATACATCCTAGTCAACCAACTGGGCATAATATTTGCCATGGTATTGCTCTTAGCAGCTGTTTTTACAAAGCTGCAGAGAGCGAGCCAGTGCAGTACGTCCGCTTGGACAACGCAGCCGGTCCCACATTCGCGCAGCTTCAGCTCACGAGTAAGCAGCCCCAACAGCCACTGTAGACCATATTGTTGCCTGACTTAAGAGGTCATAAGATGCACTTCAAGCCCTGTCGAAACCTAGCCCAGATCTCTGGGTCCGGCATGCACTGGCACCCACGATTCTGGGCGTGTAATACACCTCCTCGGGCCGAAACACTCGCTCACCAGCAGCCTTTGCAGCCAGAGCAGCGTCAAGCTGCGCCTGCTGTTCGGAAGTCAAGAAGGGAGCCGGCCTCGTCGACGCCATCCTTAAGACCGCAAGGGCTTCCGCAGTGAAGGAGCCAACCACCCTAGCCAAGCCAAAACCTTCAGGAAGCAACAAGCGCGAGCAGAGGTTATGTATATAGCAGGCTGTGGTCAAATTTGTATAACTTGTGTGTTTTCTGCTTTGCACAAGTTGCTGCGACGCGCTGATACAGGTGGAGACGAGGGGGTCGCAGGGGAGCATCACGCCATGCGCCAGACTGCATTTATTGTTTACACTGCACGCGTCGGCGGAGCGCGCATTGCAGTATATCGCATGCACGTGGCAGACATGTTGGAACAGGGATGGTCCTCCCTTGTCAGTGGTTCAGCGCCTGCCGAGCCTGTCGAGCCAGCTGACGCACTGCAAAATGCCACGGGGTCACACGGCAGCGGCGAACCTGCCAGAAGCATTGCATCTTTGCAGCATGTCCAATTTATGCTCAGGCATGGCTCTACCATGTCGCGTACACCATGCTGCTGCTGAGGCGTCCTGCCGTGCTTGACTCTGTACTGTACATGCATATCGCGCATGCGCGGCGACGCCAACCGACCCCCAACGACGCCGGAAGGGATACAGAGGGCGAGGTGCCACAGGGACTGGGTTGCAAGACAAGCATTGCCATGTTGCCAGATTCAAACCTGCAGTGCATGCTGCACTGTTGCGAGCTGCCTGGAATGCAGCATCAACCCAGCCCAGCAAGGGACGGCACTAGTGCGGTGCGGCATTAGTGCTGTGCTGCAGCATTGCATGCTCCTTGCACACTGCACATTCCCGGCGGCTGGCAGCAGCATGAAGGACACTTACTGCAAGCATGCACAGGTCCATCTTTTTGGAGCTGCGTGGGCTCAATCTCTCAAAAGCTAAGTCGCGCACCATTACATACGCACTAGACTAACTATGAGGGATGCTGCTCACGGAGCCATGGATGCCGCCATGCACCTTTGCTTTCCCCCATGCTGAGTGCCTCATGTCCTGATACCCTCATCATGCAGTCGTGCAACGCACGCAGTAACTCTTGCATGCACTTGATATGATGCCTTCTAGCACCTCAACTCCCACGCCAGCTGTCAGTGCAGTTTTGGCAGCGGATTCTGCAGCGCTACTCAGATTGTGCACGCACAGCGCTGTTCAGCACAGGCGGCAAATTTGAGAGCCGCGGCAATACCATTGCCGCTGCTGCACAAGTCGCGTCTGGCGGAGCAGAGCCGTGCGGCTTGCACAACTGCTTGCATAGGACAGTCAGCGGCCAGGATGCGCACAAGACAGACGTGACCTGCAACCACCCTGGCGGCTAGTGCTGCACATAGTGAGGGGCGCGTCACAACCATCAAGAATCCATGCAGGGGGTGAAGGAAGCAAAAGTTCTAGTTGTTTTGACGTACGCAGACCCCTGAACAAGGGAGCACTGCAGCTTCAAACTACGCAAACACAGCCAAGCAAGCCTGCGCCCCTGCTTGATGAGGGCTGGTCATAAGAAGCAAGCACGCCTGGTTCAAACAGCCGCTAGAGCAGCTCCTGCGCAGTTCCGCTTACCCCGGTGCAATGCTCCTCAAACATGGAGTGGCCTGGAAGCGCGCTGGTGTGGCATCGCCCAGAGATTATTGCTGTGTTGCAGGCACCATGCCTTGCTCCCTCACTGCAGACGCGTCGACCTGTTCAGGGCTGCCAAGCGCGCCACGAAACATTGCTGGCATGCTTGCACTCAGTTGCAGGCCCAAGCAATCTGACACATGCCAACTTATGACAAATTAGGGGGACGCACTTCACCTCCTGTGGAATTCAACCAACAACTACAGCGGACGACAGTGTTTCTTTCGCTTGTCAGGCAACCCCACATTCGCGTCCGTCATGGCAGTGCAAGGAACCCAGTCCTAGTAAAATCAGGCCGAAACTCCTTAAACCCTGGGGTTTGTCCCTGACTGACCACGCACTAGTTCAGTGGACCTTGCTTGCCTGCTTTTTAAATTTGCCTTTTACGAAACACAGTGGCTGCGCTGGCGAGCAGCCACAAGCGCAGGCATACTTGTCGAGGGGGAGGTGCGTGAACATCAAACCTGCACCCTGTCTCGTGTGTATCAGCGCTTCTGGCAGGTTGGGGGCAGGCCGCTGGTGACATGGCCGGCGTGTCCGTACGCATGAGTGAGGTTGAAACACGCGTGCTTGCCACTGCGCTACAACTCTAACCAAACCCAGGTATGACGTGCACCTGTATTCTTAATATTGGAATTGGTTGCACTCATAAGGGAGCGATATACAGGACTGTATGTCCTGACCTTTGCGTTTGTATACGGCCAAGCATGCAGCCTGTGTGTCTGGGTGGCTTGCAACCTCATTTTGCACGCTGGGGCCCCTTAGACTGTCCCGGGTGCTTATACTGATTTGATTACCTGTAGCAGGCGTTTCTGGTGTATTGTTGGCGCAAAATGGTCATCTATCTGGGCGTCATATGAAGCTTGGGCATTTGCCCAGTGCCTGCAAACAGACGGCCTGGCTCGCGGCTGCTGTTAGGATATGCATGTGCTGCTGGTGCTGCGTGGGTGCTACTGGCGAGCTCCGGTCTGCGCCGGGCTGGAGCTGGGCCGGGCCGGCTGGTTCCGAAGCCTGGGCAGAATAGGCCACAAAGCAGAACGTGCCAAAAATGCGAAAGGAGACTCGAAGTGACGCATAATAGCGTGGCTCAAAAATGTGTCTGAGCATCATGCCAGTTCGCGCGTCCTCTGCTTTTTTGGGGTGTGTTTGTCAGCCATCGAGGTGTAATGGACGGAAACCAGCAAGGTGACAATGGAAATGGCCAAGGAAAGCTCAAAATGCGCTTTCAAGGTCCAGCACGTCGAACTTGGTGGTTTAGTATTGAGCACCACCGCCGAAACCCTCAGCAGCCCTCGTGCGTTGACCAAGGCAATACTTGTCCGATTTTCTTGACTGGGGCAGTGTCATCGCGGTCACGAGCAACCCAAATGGCCTCACTAAACACACATCAAGCACATATGAATCGATATCAATATATTTCCACGACGGGAGGTTTGATAAGGTCTCGCGGAGCTGCACGCGCACCACGCGCGCCCACCACGTTGAGTTGGCTTTCATAAGGAATTTAATACAATCCCCTGCCATGGCAAAAGCTTACAATCGCTGAAGGGCTTCAGGGCTTGGGGTAGGCAGTTTTAAGTGCACTGTTTGCTTGTCAACCGGCCTTTGTCAACCCCTTCCCGACACAGTTCCCGAACAGCAACCAACCCATGGAGTGGGGAAGTCACTCTGCCCAGCTGTGACTGGGTGGAAAGGGAGCCCATGGAGGAACGGAGATCAGTGTATGATGCCACCGCGGCAGCCAGGCACAGGGACTGCAAGCTCTGCAGCAGCAACTCATGTTCAAGCGGCGATGAAGCTCAGGCGGGGCTTGTTCCACTCAACAGAGGAGAGAAACCTGCAAAACTCTCGCCGTCGCACTGGAGGCAGCCCAACAGGCACGACAACTCCATTCCCCTCAGAAAACGTCTTGCTTTTCCTGGCGCACTTTTTGGCCGTACAATCATGCAGTCGGCCCTCATCCTCTCCTCTCTACTCATTCATCTACTGGGGTTGGTTTCTACAGCAGCAGGGCAACTCTCTTGCACAGCTGCACAGTGAGTCTAACCCGGCAGCGAACGCTGCCCTTGTTCAAGCTGCAGGTTGGCACAGCAGCCAGCAGGATGGCACTTGCGCCTGCTTGCTGCAACTGCCTACCCTGATGCAAAGGTGACGGAAGCTTTTGCCATGCTTGCACACTGGGCTGTGGTTGCGCAGGTGCGTTGGAGGCGGGTCGCTTACCATGCAGTACACGTTTGCAAACGCAAACATACCTGAATCCTCAATTTTATGGCTTGTTGGACGTGCCACTGTGAACTACAGCCCGGTGAGCTCACCATATGCGCTTTTCCTGTATGTAACAAGCTTACGGTGTATGCGCAATAATTAGCATGATGCAAGCGGAAAAAACGTCTTTAAGTCAAGTTTACTGTGCCCCACCGTCCCTTACAGCCCGACAAGTCACAGTTATGTTTCATCGAGGGCGTTGTGAAGCTGGCGATTGGGACGACACAGTATGGTCAGGTCTCACTGCCCACACACTGCATCTACTATGCGGCAGGCGCTTCGGCTGCTATGCGATGGACCGGCACAATGTGGTAAATGAAGACCTGAACATGCACGCACTGCATGCCGGCCGCCCATACCAAGGGCTGTGAATGGCGGTGTTTACTGCGTTGGATGGTGTACCTGTCAGTAACATGTGTATGTATGCTGCGTGTTCTTGCTGGAAACTTTGCACGCTGGGTTGAGTGGATGTCATCAGAGGCCTCCTCAGCACGTAAACAACTGGCAGAAGCCAATGCGGTTCCACTGCTCAGCATTCCGTGCATGCACGTGCATGGTGCCGCCTGCCTGACGCGCGAGCGCTGGGCTATCCGCAGCATGCCGGACGCGTGCCGATGCGCCTCATCCGTCCGTGGCTTGTTCCCAGCTCTCCCCGTGACCATGTGTCTCTATGCCTTGAAGGAGTGTACGGGATGTATAGGATGAGGTGCATGGGTGCGGCATGCCGGGCACAGTGGGGCACCGCCGTTGTCCTTTCAGTCCCTGAGGGCACTGAGGGTACTCATCAGGACGCCAAAGTCAGCAAGCAACTCACATACTATGCAGGAATACGACGCTACCGCCTACATGTTCGAGCACCGTTCTCCTGACTGCCGGCGCATGGCGTGTGCCTGCTGGGGGCATTCCAGCGTCAGTCTCTGCCACATGGACAGTACGTGCGTTGTCCACCTCACAGAACCGTGAGTAAAACATACACAAAACATTCCGAGCATGACTGGTGCTACATTTGTGTTGCAGTCTCACATCGGCGAAGGTTTTGCTGAGGTTTTGGGATATGTGTACATTGTTTGCCTCATGCGGGGGTTCGGGGCGCGGCGGAGAAGGAAAATGCTTGATGGTGCGTGTTGCACACCAAAACCTACCATTTTGCAGGGAGACCGCGCTTCCGGTGGTATTGCTGTTGAACGCCTGCCTAGTTCTTCGGTTGCTCACAGCACCATGCATTACAGCTTTGCTGTAATTTGTCTCCTTCCCAGCCCGGTTCGGACCGGCTGAAACTCTGTGCTGCATGCTGGTAGGAACTACAGGGCGGAACCTAGCATGTGCAGCAGTTATAATTGTGCTCTCCTGCCATTTTGCAGTGCTTGGAACACAATGGGTCTCGGCAACGGCGGGCACTGCTATGTACAGATCAAGCATCACGCTGGATGCAAACAGCTATAATGCGGCAAACATTCAGCCCGTGGATTCGAGTGCATGCGGCGCGACAACTGCTAGCACGCAGCCTGCGGGAGTACCCCTGGCGGCAGCCGGTACAGGGAACCTGGTTCCGGCCATGTACCCCACAAGTGAGTCACGGCGCGCCACCTTGCGTGGCTGGTTGCCTCACGGATGAGGCTAGCTTGTCTTGCTCCAACGGGAGACGATAAGGGCCGCAGCGTGGGCCGTCCTGTCCACCCTATATACAATATGTTGCTTGGGTTGTTGGCATCGCGGTTTGCCATTGAATGCGCTGGCTCAGACATCCGGCTACTGAGCTTTGCTTTGGCGCACCGTCATGATAGGCACGACGACGCTTACTGGACTGTACTCTGGTTCAGTGCCTGCCTAGGGATTTGATATCATGCCATCACCCTGTGCATTATTGTGGTGTCACCCTGCGCGTTTGCTGCGGGATGCCTGTACCTGTCTGACAGGTTCGACGTGCAATAAATACATCGGGTGCCAGTCTTCCTCACAATCCGTTTGGCCGTGCGGTTGCGCCTCACAACCGTCACCCCCCCTTCCCCCACCCCCACGGCCGCCAATGCCCCCACCATCTCCACCCCCACCTGCGCCGATCAGTGCATGCTTCGCACCATGCTCTGCCAGCACTGTGTCATCGATCACACTGCGTTTCCGCAAGAACTCAGCTCTGCGGCCCGGCCACACGCTGTGGATCAATGCAAATGTGCGCCCGGCGATCAGCCCCGTGCCCGATGGCATGGTGCTGTGCGCGTACAACGCGTTCATGAACCTCTCCAATTACGGCATGGACAGCACGATTGTGAAGCTTCCGAGCCACTGCATCACGTACACGTCATCCACGTTGTACCCGGCAACCACCTGGACACCGCCCAGTACTTTGTGTGAGTGCTTCGGACCCACCTCTGGTTGGTTTGGGTGCTGTCGCTAACAATGCTGACACGTTTTGCATCTACAGGCCAGCGCTGGCGGTAAAGCATTCACACGAACGCCTGCCCACCACTGGAACGCACATTTTTGCACAGACTGCTCTCACAGCTTCTGTGTGTAATTCTGGTGACGTGGAATGCAGCGTGGAATGTGCTGAGAGGCTTATGTTAAACTGTGCCGCATGCACTGATGCTGATGCCCTTCGGATGCCCACATCGGCATGGCTTGAAACCTGCCGTAGCGCTGCTGATCATGCTTGACACCACCTTGCACCTGTGCATGCGTTGCAGATCCCCAAGGCGCATGGAGCAGTATTGTACCGCTGTCCTGCGTCAGCTCGCCACGGTACAACGGATTCCTAATGGGATTTCCGTATGTCATTCCCGACGACGGAATCTTGCCGGTCAAGATGTGGAAGCGGACCAAGTGTCGAGAACACAGTTCCCTTTTGAAACTGCTCCGCACATTCTTGGAAAAGGAGTCCAACAAAAGGACTGAGCGTGCACAGGTGGGTCAATGCAGTCAATGGCTCCAGAGGCCGGTGGCTTCAGGCTCATTGGCTCGTTGGCCCTCGGGGCCGTGCGTGTGTCTCGCTAGTCGGGGAGATGCGGGCCAGGCGTGGCTGGTTGTAACATGGAAAGCGAGCATGTCAGAGGCATGAAGTGGTGAGGCGAGTGCTTCAATAGAAAAGCCAAGGACACCCAATAACCTCACACATCCGCACATCTGCATCACCTCAGCATCGAAGTGGCCTGCTGCAAACCGCAGTTCAAGGAGGCCAGCTTTCTGAGCGCTCGTGGACGCTATCGGCGCATTCGTGCGTTTTCCATCCGGGGCCCACTGCGACCTTCTCTCACGATCACCTTCGTCTCCCCCACGACTCCCGGTGGGTGGCGCCTGGCAAACAGCTGGCACTGGCACAGCGCGTAATGCATGTCGTCTCGGATCAGTCATGTTAAGTGTGCGTTCATGCACCTCTGCTTGGTTGAGCGCCCAACATGCATGCTCTTGCATTCCGCATGTATGAGGGAGACAGGGTGTGCAGGGCAAGACACTTGTAGTAGTATTGGCGGCGGTGCTGCAATACGGCCTGTCTTAAGTACTTGCCGCCGCATACATGCATTATGATGCCTGCTTCACATGCGGGGATGAATGAGCACGCATACACTCGCTCAGTGGACCAAGGTGCCTGCCATTGCTTGTGGTCCAGCAATCATACTGCACCAATGTCTAGGTTCATGCCAACTGGACGGGTGTGAGCCTTCGATCGTGACGGACCGACAATGCACGGCTGCTGAGCACTGACTTGCTCTAATCAATGCGCACCACACGCATGTTGACCATGCAGGTCTACGGTTGTCATGGCAGTGGGGGGCTGCAATTTACGGCCTACGCCTGGGCCACGGGCCAAGCAGCATCGCAGGACCCACTGCAAGTCTTAACATGTCCGCGCTCAATCCTAAGGTGCGTGTAAGGCATACACTGTGTAGAGCTGGCCGAACATGCAGCACCGCCTCGATGGTTATAGGAGCAATGCATGTGCCTGCAGTTGCCGGCGTGTGGCAGTACTGCTGTGTTTGCTATGCTGTCAGGTGCAGCAAGGCTTAGCCTTGGGTGCCTGATTGCTTTCTCCTTGTTTGAATGTTTGATGGCCCTGCTGCGGCAAACAGTAAGGCTGGGGCAAGCCAGCATGTGTCGAGGCAGGGCATGCTAGGGATGACATTTCCCGAGATGCACAGCGGCGGCATGCAACGATGTACCGTGCGCCTAATGCACTCAGGAGGAAAACATATCTGTGGCACACGCTGCTCTCCCAGGAGGTGCTGCATACCTGACAGGCCATGCACGAATTCATGCATTGTACCATGGCATGCCTTGCACTGTGCTTCCGGCATGTCAACAGTGAGCGTGAATGCAGGCGGACTTACCGTCATGCTGCACATGCATTGATGTCTGTCCCTGCCGCAGCTAGTGGACGGGAAGATATGCGGGTACACTGACAGGAATCTGGCATCCACACCGCTGGCTTACAACCTGCGAAGATACCTGCGCTTTGGAGGATCAGGTGCGGCGGCGCGTTGGACATTGGTCTTCAAGCAAGCTTGGCTCACTCAGCACACACCTGTATGTAGCCGCCGTGTATGTACACCATCCATTGTTTGTGGCTCATTGTTTGCTTTTTGTTAATTTTCAACTGGATGTACAGGGAATGGGCGGAACAGCTTTGCGGGTGTCCGCAGCATTGCTGTGAGCCAGCAGCCGACATGCTACTGCCAGCCCAATGTCATTCCGCCGCCACCGCCGCCGCCGCCTGCTCCCCCGCCCGCGCCTTTCCCACCACCACCGCCCAAGCCACCGCCATCACCACCTTCTCCACCGCCGCGGCCGCCCTTGCCCCCATCACCGCCCTCGCCAAAGCCCTCTCCGCCCGCACCTCCGCCTTTGCCCCCACCCCGCCCCTTGCCTCCTAACCCCTCCCCTCCACCGTTGCCGCCATCGCCGCCCAAGTCACCG
>BDDA01000770.1:10663-22418 GCA_001662385.1 Chlamydomonas asymmetrica
ATGATGTATCAAATGCTCCACGCGTCTGCCCCCACATGTTCCTTGCTGCGCAGGCCACTTCAACCAGCGCGGGCGGCGGCACTTGCAGGCGGCCGCGGACCGTGCAGCCCCTCAGCAGCCGCGCACCTCACTGCTGGGCCTCGCGCTGGCCAGGTGGGTCACACACTCACAAGGGAACTACACACATATCACTGCATATGCCATGCAATGCGGGGCCTTGCATCCGTTAATGTTGGGCAGCAGGAGAGGATCCTCTGTGCACATGATGCGCTCCCCTGTTGGCAGCGTTGCACAAGCACCAATGCATGATGCATTCCGTGGCATCTCGTCCCATGTGTTAGGCGCGCTTGGCTGTGGGGGGGGAAGGGTGGATGACGCCCCACTGCACACATGCACGTGCAGCGTGTCTACCGCCCTGCATGCATGCGATGCCACCGCACTGCAGGATGCTCTGCATGCTGCATTGCTCACCTGCAACGAGGGAGAGGCGCACCGCGCACATTGCACGCAGTACACTCACGCGGTACACACCAGCATCACGCACGCACCAGTATGTTTTACCGCTTGTTGTGTGCCCGTGTGCTGACATTATCATGTGCTGACTTGCTCTGTGTGAATGGCATCCCCAATAAATCCCTTGGCGCTTACGTGTGTGTGTGCGTGTGCGCTCACGCCCCTTCCCCCCCCTCTCTCTCCCCCCCCCCTGCAGGTCGCTGCTGGCGCCGCCCGGCGCCACGCTGAGTGCTGGTGAGGAGCGTGAGCTGCTGGAGCGGCGCTCCCGCATGGCGCTGTACCTTCTGCGCAGCCCCTGCCTGGACACCATCGTCAAGTGAGCAGCCCGCGCGGCCCGCATGCATGCGCTCCCCAATCTCTAGGGGTTAACCGCGTCTCGGTGATCGTGCATGCACCGTGCCGGTGTGCCTTGCGTTGGCTGTACCGCGTTGGCTGTGCGGGTGGGTCACAGCGGCTGTGCCCGCACAGCTACTTCTTCGTACCATAGATACCTGCTGCGATTCAGCCGCTGATGGCAGCGTGCCTCATTGTACTTCACACCCTTAAACCTCAAGAGTTTCAAACGCTGAACCTCAAGCCGTGAACTCCGCAACGTCGCGGGGGCCTTGCTTCAAACACATCACCCACACATGGATGTACGGCAAAGGGTTTGCAACTTTGCACGGGCAAGCGCACACAGAGTGGCAGATGTGGGGCTGTGACAGTGTGAGTCGCATGCATGCACAATTGGGATTTGAGCCTTTTGACACTGTATAACGTTCATCCTGGCTTCCCCGGCTGGCTTGTTGTTTTGCACGCACGCAGGCCGTTGGTGGATCGCATTTCCGCACGCAGCACCGCGCTGCCGCTGCTGGGCTACCTCGCCTCCTATGCCTCCGGCGCACTGGACACCTACACCCAGTACTACACCTACACCTCGGGCTCATAGCGCGCCACAGGCTCCTCTGCCGCGCCCCACCAGCAGCCACACCAGCAGCCGCCGCGGCGGCAGCTGCCAGCCAGCCTTGGCGGCTGCCGTACCGCCGCTGCGCGTGGCCTGCACTGCCGCAGGTCGTGCTACACACCCCGCGCATACGCGCGACACTGACGGTCTGATTTCATTTGACACCATCATCCTTGCCTGGCCGGCAGGGTTCAGCGCACCGCGGCTGGGCCGTTGGCGCTCTAGATCGTCGATGTTTCGTTGTCATTCTTTTTCTCGAATCACACCCATGCTCACTCTCTCTCTCATGAGAAGAACCCGCATCAACCCTCCGGCCTTCTCCGTTGTATGTACCATCACGCACACCTGTACACATTACCATAACTGATAACTGTGTGCAGAATCGCAAGTAGCTGTAGCGCCCATCCGACCCGTTTACCCCAACGGCCTAGTGCGTAGATGTACCGCCACGCAATCTGAAACCTGCCCTGCCAGTATGCATACCTGCATGCTGAATTGCTGATGCTGATGCCTGTGTAATCTGGCTGTTGTACAGCGTCCGCCACGCTCGCTTTGCAGGGATAATGTTTTCCGGTATGGCGTTAGTGGCGTTGCTGGCTTTCAAAGATTATCCTTTGGTCCTCTTTATCAATTATCATGCATGATACTGTTCGCTGGAGGAGTGGAAGCCGATGACCCTTTGCTTGGCTAGTACAGTAGTACTGCTCGCAGGGTAGAACCCTCCCCCCATGGTGAACGCTGCCAACATCCATGCTTGCATGCATGCATTCCTACATGGGTGATACGATATGGAACGGGTCTATGGGGATCGGGGTGGGTGGCGCAGCTTGCGAATGACATGCAAGGCACGATTCAGCAGACGCAGCAGCAAGCACCACAAGGAAAGCAGCATCATGTTCGGCTTTGGCCTCCAGCTCGTGACCCAAAGCTGTCCGTACCAAGGGGGGAGGCCAACCTCAACTCTATGCGGCATCCTACAAGGCCACTGTCAATGATACATGCGCACCGGCAGCACGCTGAGGACACGTTGACATGTGTCGGTGCACAGCATGCCAGGGCCTGAACGCGTACCTTGCTGCATAACTGCAAGCCGTAGGGCGCTGCCGCATGGCGGTGCTGCGTGCAAAGCGGGACGCAATGAACCGCGTGGTTGTGTGCTTATGGGTCGTGATGGACACTTCATTGGGGCCTTGCAGCAGCGGCCACTGCATTAGCGCCTGCAGCGGTTCCAAATCGTGGAATGCTTGCTGTTGCGCGTCTTTGATTCAGGGCCAAGCTGAAGCCGCCATGCACACCAGAGTTCCGCCATGCAAAGGGATTGTTCATTGCAAAGCATGGCACGTCATGCATCCCATGCCGTGTGCTGCACTGTACACAATGAGGCATCCACTCCCTGCACCCTGTAAGTCAGGGTGCAGGGTTTTAGGGTTTAGGGTTTAGAAAGCAATTGGCAGCGGCTGGTGGGTGTAACCAAAAGCTAATGATATATTAAGACGTGGGAAGGCCATCACAATTGTTATATCCCCCAGCTGCATGCGCAGACGTTTGTGCCAGAGAGCCGTGCGTTACATCAACGGGTACTTTGCGGCTGCCAGGCCCTTGACACGTTGATGCAAGAATCGGTGCATGTGTGCGCCCATGCATGTACGTACTGCAGGGTGGAATCACCTGTGGTGCTGCAGTAGCGTCAGCAGTACCCACATGGCCAGCAGTAAACGCGGCACTGCCGTCAGCCATAGCTGCCTGACAGGAACACCTTTTCAGAATGACCTTGCCACTCGGGAGAGCAAGGAAAGCCATGTCATGACGATGTCCGCTCAGAGAATGAATCAAGTGTCATTTATGGGCAAGGCATTTATGGGCAAGGCAACATGGTGGGGCCTGTCGTGATAGCTGCAACCGCAGGGCCACTGGATCAATGAACAGCAAGGAGTGCGCTCGTTGTGCGCCAGGATCATTTCTCTGCAGCGCACAGTGTCGGAGGTGTTGCAACAACAGCTGCGGAGTGGACAGCTCGCAGCCTTGGCACGTGCGCGGTGCGTGCGGCTAGAAAGGAGCACAGCACGTGGACCACACAGCCGCTTCGAGTTCAATTCAATCGCCGCAGGTTGACATAATGAATTGAATAGGGTTAAGCGACGCAGTAAGTGTTTCATGCGGAGCAATGTGCTATGAATGAGCTCTTGTGGATTGCACGCAAGGGCCCTGCCATACGTGTCTGGTTGCTAGCGTGAATGTGTGCCTGGGAGCCCCCGCCAGGAACAACGGGTGAGAATGGTGGACAAACCAAGTCCAAGTTCGTGCCGAAAACAATGACACAAAACAGTACACGGAGCTTGGTGACGGAGCAAGCCCCACAACTGCAATGCATGATCATGGTTATTGGTACATGATGAATTGGGAATGCTATCAATATGGCACACACAAGCAGGCAGGTAGGCAGCATGAATGGTCGGCGGAGGAGCGCCCAAACAGCGTGCGTATTGGCCATGCAGCCGGCAGGTCACCCTCAGCGCGGAATGGCAAGTTAAATGTGTCAAGCCAGATGTACTGTATACAAGGTCGTTGCCTTTACTCAGCGAGAAGCATGCCAAGGGGCCAGGGGGAGCCATGAGGTTTGGAGATTGGCTGTCTCATGCGTGATTCACAAACCACCCACTTCCTCGCTACCGTATTCATTGCACAGCATCCAAGCAATGCTGTCTGTCTGTTCACACCACGTCAACATACTGGGAGAAGCTGCTCAGGTCACGCACCGCCAAGCTGCCTGCTGTGGCCACGGTCATTCGCAGCAGGCGGCTGTTGAAGTCACGAGGAGCACCATCCACCACCCACACAGTCTCATAGACTTGGAACGCGTACGGATCAACGTAAATCCCAGCAGCAGAGATGCTAGTGAGCAGTCCGGGTCCGGCAACGTAAGCTTCCTTGACCACGCCATCGTTGCCGTTGCCCGCGATCGTGTCAATAAACTTCGGGCCCTTGATGCCGGCCTTTCCATTGAGCGGTGCACGCGCCATCGGCTGGCTCACGCGCCGGATGCGGTTGTTGCCAGCATCGACGATCCACAGATATGGGTGGGCATACTGGACGGCGATGGGGTTGTTGAGTGAAGCACCGACTGCCGGGCCGCCGTCTCCGGCAAAGTCGCCAGGGAGCGCCATCGTGGGCGTGGATTTGCCGGCCACCGTGGTCATGAGGTTGGTGCCATCGGAAGCCATGGTGACCTGCAGGCAGGCCAGCAGCCATCAGGCGCAGCAGGCAGATGTCAGGGTCAATGATTGCGCATTGATTGATGATGCGCCTAAGCATGAAACGCAGCAGGGGAATGTGTCCTCATGCAGTGCGCAGTACATGCCAGGCTGCAGTACATCTGTACATGCCACGCTTCAGTACAGCCCAGCGGGTAAGGCAAGTACTAAGCGAGTCCGGAGCCAGATGCCGGCTACAAAGTGCAAAATGCAGGCACAAAGACATGCAACGCTCCAACACTCCCAACACGCCACCCCACTCCCAGCCACACATGCATCAGTCCCTCGCGAGCCCGCAATTTCCAACACTGGCCATTCAAGCTACCGGCACCACCACTCACCGCACGCACGAGGTTGTTGCCGCTATCTGCGATGAACAACACAAGCGATCCGTCGTCTTTTTGGATGGCGTGAATGCCCTGCGGAAACGCCAACTGGGTTTGGAGCGGGTGTGTGAACGTCTTGTCACCAGTCTTGATAGCGAATGCAGCCAAGTCATTGTAGCCGGCCACACCAGTGCCAGCCACCACAGTGATTGCGTTGTCGACAGCTTTGAACGCGGGTAGGATGCCGCCGCCGCTGCTGCCGCCACGGTTCGCCACCTTCACCATCGTGGTGCCAAACGTGATGGCGATGACACGGCTGTTGCAGGTCTCAGACACGAAGAGGCGCTTGCCGGAGGGATCCATGGAGAGGCCGGAAGGGCAAAGCACTGCAATCTTGGCAGATGAGCCATCAGGTGCCATGCCGGCTGGCGCCTTGGGACCCAAGCCGGCAAACGTGTCGATTTGCGGGAGGCTGCCGTCAGTCGGCATGGTGATGACGCGGATGACCTGGTTGCCAGCGTCAGAAACGTACATGAGATGCGGCGCTTGCTGGCTGAATGCGATGGACTTGATACCATTGAAGCGGGCGTCGATGGCATTGCCCTTGTCCCCGGAATAGCTTCCGACGCCTAGGGCGTTCACGCCGGCATACACGCTGAAGGTGCCGTCGAGCCCCATCGCCAGGATGCGGTGCCCATACGCATCGATGAAATACATGTTGTTGTCAGGGCCAGGCACGGGGTTGCCGTCCAGAATGACCTTTCCCAGGCTCTGCGTGAAGGCGTCTCTGTCGAAAGCGGCGTAAACGCTCATATGGTTTGAATAGCTTTGCATTTGGAGCATCTGGTCCTGCAGCTCCGCAATCATGTTCTGCACGTCTTGGATTGTTGCGAGGTCTGTCGGGGCTGCAGCAACCTTGCATGGCCCGCACGCCGCCAACAGCAGCAGCACCGCCGCTGCAGCCAACACAGCCGACCATGCAGTCGTCGCCTTCATCGCCCCGGCAGCAGGCTTGTGCGCCATGCACGTGGCTGTGTGTGCAGCCTGAAGTCCCATGAGAGGATCAACGACTGCTTCAGGTGTATGCTTGCTGAGAGGTGATCGCTGGGGTGGCGGCAGCGACCTTGTCACACCCTTGTTGCCAAGGGAATGTACCGAGTGTTTGAGTGAATGTGGTGGGGGTGAGTAGGGCAGGAGGATATAACACACTTTTGAAAGGGACTCAGTTTGTGTGTGCTGTGTGGTCTTGACTGGGTCTTCTTGACTGCAGCTTGCAGTGTGGACAGTGCAGCGCCTGCGTGCAGGACGCAGCAAGGTCAGGCACACTGTAAAAACAAAGCCACACACAAGTTGACCACACATTGGTCTTATGCAAAACGTTTACAAGCTACGTTGTGCAAGTCGTTAGCTGCACGTACAGGAGTATTGCAGCGCATCACCGGCGATAAGTGTGAGCACCCACTGCAAACGGTCCAGAAGTAGTGCAGCACGGCTGCAAGAGCGAGGTTGAAGCTACGGCAGGAGCTTGCAGCTGTGATTAACACACCTGAGGAGAGCAGTGAGCTTTTTGATGCAGTGGTTCAGTGCGCCAGTAGGTTGTTGTCGGACCGTCAAGCTTTGTTTGCAGGTGGTGCAGCACAAGCAGTGTGGAGGGAGCTCACGAGGTTGGTGGCTGTTTGCAGAGTACTGAAGATAGACCGGTTGTGCGTCGATTTCATTTCATATGAAAGTTGAAAAAAGATAATTGTATTGGTGCCGCAGCTGCTCAGCCAAAGGTGCCTTCCAAAGGTCCCTGCGGTGGCGGTTGTACTGCACGCTCCTGCGCAGAAGCTGCACCTTTACATGGCCCAGCCGCGCCCCCTTCTGGCCGACACGTGCGGTTGGACTTTGAAGTGCTTGTGTGGTTTGTTCGTAGCAAGTGTAGCCTCACCTACTCATTGCTTGCAAGTCTGAAGGTGGGCAAAGACAGCCCATCCATTCATCTCTGGCAGTCGGTCAGACAGCGGCAAGGCTGGAACGCTACAGAATAGTCGTTGCGTCATACCTGTTACTTGCATCACTGCTGTTTGCCTGGTCGTCAGTGTGGCACATTCTCAGCACTGTCGTGCGGGCGCAGTGGTACCAGGAAGTGTTTCCGTGTTAGGGCTTCTTAAGCTTCACTCAACTGCCTTGCACGCATACTTAAAGGCGTGGCAGCCAGAACATGTCTTACTGCTTCAAGGCTGTGCTGATGGAGGGCCGCCACAGCACAGTGCCTACCACCTGCATAACCCAGCTCTACGGGCTTACCTGTTGCGTGTCCGGGTCACCCACTCACTCACGCGCAGGCCACTGCGCCCTACACGCTCACCCATGCTGAAGGAACAAGCCTGGCCTGCAACTCATGTCGCATGTGGTGTGTTGGGCTTATCCCCATTCCCATCCGGTCTACACGCTGTTGCCATAACCTGCGGCAGTCGCATGCGGCCAGCAAACTCGGCGAAACCCAGCTGAAGGAGGCTAGGCGGGTAAGCACTCGTGTGATCGACCCAAAGACGAAAGGCACGGCAATCGTATGTATCAGTGTATTAGTTTCAGCCCGCAGTGAGATCTGGCGCTGCACATCAAGGCACCGTTGTGAAGCGCTTAAGCATGCACGCGCCTGCCGCGGCAGGTGCTGCCGCGCTTTGTCCAGCGGGCCTTGGCCTGCTGGGCCCAAGTGCCACACACCAGCATGCAAGGTGGTTCCTGGCTGCACATACGCTCAATCTAACTTCCCAACACCCGGGGGTTGTTGGGGTGTGCTCACCTACAAGAAGGTTCGCTCCGTCTTAAGCACACACCAGCGTAAAAAGGTCCTAAGCGGTAAATGCAACACAGCAGGAGTGTCATGCACACTTTCTCGTCGGTGAATTGTCCTACACTGTAACTACCAATACCATAGCTAGGCTGACAGGTCCACAACTAGGATCGTATGGGGTCATATCATGTGGACGGGGTCATATCATGTTTGACTCGCGCTTATGAGGCTATGAAGGGGTCTCAATGGTCCTTCCCGGCATCCATTCGGCCGCCTTTTGCGGGCGGCGATGCGCCCATGGCGATGCGGACCTCGCCCCCCCCGCTGCCGCCGGGCAGGTGAAGCGCGCCCACCCGCCGGGGCTTGTAGTACGTGCGCGCAAAGTACTTCATCACCTGGCAGCACGTGCAAAACGATGTTCGCGGTTTTAGGGCTTGCACACACCTCACACCCACACATGCAGTGCCGTCGCACAAATGCTTTCAACATGTGCGCATGCGTTCAGTGCGTGCGGGCACACGGTGTGCCGTCAAATCTTCCCCAACCAGCCCTACTTCCACCAAACGCAACCCATACCCCCTTCACGATACGCATGTGCGCAAGGGCCCGGCAAGCAGGCAAAGCAGGCGCTAGCGCAACGCACACACACAGAATCGCACTGCATGGCCCCACGGGAGCCTCCTTGTGACGTACATCGAGTAGTCAGCGCACCTCATCTAGCAGCACTACCGGCGCTGAGAGCCATAGCACTGCCATCCATTCAGCAAAGTTGAGCGGTACGACGCCGAAGAGCGCCGCCGCCGGCGAGAAGTACAGGATGAAGAAGTGGAGCGCCATGGAGGTGCCGATGGCGCCCAGCAGCCAGCGGTTGTCCCAGGGGGGGATGGTCAGCAGGCTGCGCGCGCAAGAGGCAAGGGTGTGAGATGGAAGTACGGAACCAACCCACCACACAGGCATGCATCTGTGCATAATAGATGCTGCATGTAAGACCACCCACCAATGCAGACACTCGCGCTTAACAGGCTGCGAGGTCACGCTGCTCAGCTACTGGCTCTGGACTGGACTGGATCTGGACTGGACTGGATCTGGACTGGACTGGATCTGGACTGGACTGGATCTGGACTGGACTGGACTGGATGAGTCAATCATCACCACATAGGGTCCTATGCAACATGAGGTCCAGCAGCCGATCACCCGGCACGTTGTCTAAGAATGCACCGTTCGCACGCACGCAGCACGCACGATGCCGGCTACAGACCCACATCGCGGACCTGATCAGGGAGTATATCTTTATATCCATGCATGCATGCAGGGTAGCTTGCCATTAGTGCCACGCCTCCTGTTGACTTGATGAGGGGCACGTGCTGGCCTACACTGAGTGCCCCACCACCTTCGCTCATAGGCATTATTACGGCCAGCAATGGACCCAAGACAAGCAGCGCACCCAAAAAGCAAGGGAGTCCCGTGCGCCCCACCTGGCGTTCTCTGACAGGTTGTTGAGCGCGTTGAACATCTCCACCACCACCAGCACGCTCATGGCCACCGTGCGCGGCGTGTCGGCCTCAAAGACCTTGCACGAGTAACCGACCGCCCTGCGCCACGGCAAACACCCGGAGAGCAAACGCGACACGCATACGAAGCCAGGGTCAGAAGGTCGTCCTAGGGATGCGGGTGCATGATGGGGAGCGGAACAGCTTGGTGGGCGTATTGGTGCGTGTTGGTATTGGAGCAATGTGCGGACGCGTGATGTTTGATGGTCGGCGCTGGTCACTGCCAGCGCGCGCACAGCCTGCTTAGCGTACAGGCTCAAGGGGCAGTGCGAGGGGCCTTGCGGCGCGCCGCCTCCCGCACATGCGCCGTGCGCCTGCAATGGTCCTGCGCAGCGCCCCCCAAGGGCCCCCAACACAGACACAGGAGCGTGCGCCCGCCCAACTCACTTTGCTGTCTCCTCCGTGCACTTCTGGAAGTGCGTCAGTTGCGTCCACGTCACGCGCGCACCGCTCTTGGCGCCGTGGTAGTGGTGCTCGCCTTCGGTGGCACGCACCGCATGCACACACGCACACCGCACACGCAATGACACACATACCAGGCATGGCACCATAGGCGCCTCTTTCTGGCACAGGTCCAGCCCCCCACAGGCAGGCAGCACACACACAGACGTGCTCCATGGCAGGGACAGGATAGACGGACTGTGTCGCTTGCATGTCACGCAGGCTGAGCGCACACTGACAGGCGCCGAGCAGGCACCCGCAATACCAACCCCGGCCAGGCCCCAGCACCCACTGCCCTCGCTGACAGCACAACCGTGCTCATTGTGGTGTACAGTCAGCAGCGCAGGCACGGACGTGCAGCGGTAGAAAGCACGCGTGGCGGAGCATCCACTTCCCCTCCACCCCATCCTGCCCCCATCCTCCTCCACCCATCCCTTAAGCGCTGGCTTACCGTGCGCCAGGGCTGCTGCCGGTGAGAGGAACCACCACATGAACCCCGCCATGGTGGCGATGCCGACGTACATGCCGACCACGAGGTAGCGCACAAACAGCCAGCCGTTGACGATGGGCTCATCCATCCTGCCAGGCCAGGGAGCAGCACAGCATCCGCATATCATCATCACCACCACCACCATTACCAACAACAACATCAGCGCAACCACCGCCAGGGCCAAGCCATTGCTTGGGCTGTGATGTGTGTGCACGCATCGCCAGCCCTCAAGCCCTGCCGTTCTCCCAATGACATCCCGGACAGCGTGGCCGATATTCAAGCGGACAATCCACCCTCCCTGTTGTGACCCAGGCTGCCACCCCACCTCCTGCTCCTGCAAGCTCAGGTGCAGGCTACATGCAAGCACAACGACCACACACGTGACACATATGATACATCATACGTGACACACATACATCACACGTGTGCCACCACATGATGCTTTACCTCCTTGGGCAGAGGCTCATGATGTCCTTGTCTGGCCGGTTGAAGCCCAGCGCGGTGGCTGGCAGGCCGTCCGTCACCAGGTTCACCCACAGCAGCTGGACGGGCGTGAGCACCTGCAGCACGGCGGTACAGAAGTCCGAATGTCAGCTGACAGGATGTCAGCACTCAGCAGTACAACACACGCTCGTTGACTATTGCTTGTTGTTGCGCGACCTGGTTCTGTGCTACCAGTCCTCATTTGTAGAGAAGTGCCAGGCATGGCTAAGAAACACCAAGTGTACAGTCGTGAATCTAGCGCTAAAGCCGCATCAGAAGCATCGGCGCGCGTTAGCCGGTAGCCTAGTGCGCTTGTTCAGTGCATTTAGGCAGTACAAAGCGGCGTCACTGCCCCCCCTGCATGCTGCGCCGGCTGCTACTCCTGAAGTTATCACAGCACGGTATCGCCGCTCTTGGCTCCCACCCACCTCCGGCGTGCCCAGCAGTGCCGCCAGGAAGATGGCAACGACCTCGCCGATGTTGGAGCTGATCATGTAGCGAATAAACTGCGTAATGAATGACAGTAAGAGGTCAACAAGCATTCAGCATTCCTCACATGTTTGCGCATGAGAAAAGTAAGCAGCAGCAGTTGGATGATCCACCAGCCACAATGGGCAAGGATTGGCATGGAAAACCAGCGGGCTAGATGGAGACCGGGGCAAGTCCTGCATACTTGCATAGTTGCAGGATTGCATGCAGCATGGCGTGCTGCGCTGCCGGCGTACCTGCTTGGTGTTGTTGTAGATGGCCCTGCCCTCAGCCACGGCTGACACGATGGTTGCGAAGTTGTCATCCGCCAGCACCATGTCGGACGCAGACTTGGCCACGGCGGTGCCGCTGCCCATCGCCACGCCTGTGCAGGCGCCAGGAGCAGGAGCAGGAGAGTGCAATGCGAATACGCACAACTCAGTCACGGCAGCGCGCGGGGGGGGGGAGGGGGGGTCAGGCAAAGGGCGTACAAAACACTTGCTGAGCTCGA
>BDDA01000770.1:27180-44947 GCA_001662385.1 Chlamydomonas asymmetrica
GTGGTTGTTGGCCTCCAGCTGCTTGCTGCCAGCGTGCGTGGGCGTGGATGCCGCACCAGCTGCACGCGAGTACACAAAGGCAGCGAAAAAGACAGGTGTGATTTTGGCATTAACCCATGACAACATCAATACAGTACTGGCTGGTAAAGCAGCGCAGCAAGATCTGTGCGTGCAAAACCGCCGCCTGCCAGGACGTTGCGGCAAAGCGAGCGCACGCCCTCACCATTGTTGGCTGCGCCGGGCGGCATGATGCCGGGGATGCCGATCTTCTCCGCCAGCACGCGCAGCGCTAGCTCGGTGGCCTCGCCCATGCGCTCGTACGTGCCTGAACACACACGTTGGCCGCAAACGCAGCGACGAGAAATACAGACACGTCAGCATTGTGCAGGAGGACATGATGCACTAATATGAGAGTGGTATCATGCACTAATATGCAGGCTCCAGCATGCACCACGAGAGTGCGCTGAAGCTGGGTTACCGCGCGCCAACTGCCTGCTGCATCAGCTTGGTGCCACGCGCCAGGCTGCTCGCAAAACCCGCAATAAGCTGTAGCAGCAAGCACTTGGCACACACTGCTGTAGGATCCTAGCAATATTGCAGCAGGCAAACGGCGATGCGGGCATCATGTCAACCACCCTGCAGCGCAGGGTGGCTGAGGGCGTGCTGGGCAAGAACACCACAGGGCGAGAGCTTAAGCATCAGGAAGCGGCAGGGCGTATGCCTAAGCAGCAGCCGTAACACGTAATGTGGGTCGCTCCTGCAGCGGCAGTCAGCTGAACGTGCAGTCGACACAAGGCAGTGCTTGACACTCAACGAGCCTGCAGGCAGCTTGCATGCGTGTGTGACTGTGTGTGGTATGTGCATGCATAGCTCCATGGCGGCCACAGAAATGCTGGCAGCAACATTACGTCGGATTCGGTAAAGAACGACTGAAGGCGCTTGGTGGTCGTGCAGGTGAGCCAACAGTCCGGCTGTGTCATCAACACACTGGGCATGAATCATGTCCATGCCGTGTTGGATGAACATGGTGACCCCAAAGCAGTTGTACCCAGTACTGTCAACTGTGAGGGTGGCCCGAATTCCCAATTTGGCCCCCTGCAGCTGCACTGCTGCATGCTGCCGCTGGTGCACACGCCTCACGCAGTTTCCCACCTCATCAGAATGTGCTGAACTGGTTGGGCGTGCTGGTGCTCAGTGGCACTTGGTGTGGGATATGGCTATGTAGCCGCCAGTGAACAAGATACTCGTGTTGGGCAAGGTAACTGGCGGCTACCATAGCCACATGGCGCACCAGGTGCCACTCAACACCAGCACGTCCTACCAGGTCAGCACATTCCAGCTGTTCACCAGCTTGAGCTGCTAACGAGGTGGGAAGCTGCGCAAGGCGTTTGCAACCACTGAAGCCGCACTATAAGCCGGACTGCCTGCCGAACACATAATGCTAACTTTGCATCCTTTTTTCATTTCCGTTACTGCTCACTGTGTGGGGCTTGGGCAAAGGCACGCTGTCGGGGTGCAGGTTGACTAAGGACCTTCTTCCAATCCCCCCCCTAGGGACTGCATCAACACCCACACACACTTCCCGTATCGGAGGGTCGTGCCTATGAAGCTCAAGGCTGAATCCAAACTTCAAACTCCCAGACGCGTGTCCAGTTAACTCCTGCTGTTTGGTTGCTCACCCTTCTCCGCGTTGTGCACCAGTGCGCTGTCGTTGCACACCGCGCAGCATGCCGCCGCCGCCGCCAGGCAGGCGCTGTCCGCGGGCTGGCGCAGCACGACGCCGCCGGGCGCCAGCACCAGCCCCTCGGGCGAGTACGTGGATCCTGCAGCGGTGCTCCGGAACCACAGGACGCCTCAAGCGCACTCAAGCCGCACATACATGCATGCACAACAACGCGCGGTCCATGAAATCACTCGTTGCACTGCACGACAGGTGAGATGCCGTGCATGGCTTCAGCACGCAGCAAGCTGCAATGATGGCGTTCCATGCTGCAAACGTGGGTGTGGTGAGGGTGTGGGGTTGGGTAACGCGCAGCACACACGTGCCTTGAATGTGGGTGCAGTGGGAAGTGCTCGCATCGTCACTGAACACCCCTCTTGAGGGCGGCCTTGGGCCTCTGGCTCGCTGGCCAAGTGTAAGCAAACAATATCTGCGCACCTGTGATGTCGTACTCCGTCAGCGTCTGTCCTGCTGCGGCGTTTGCGCTGGAGGCGATGACGGCCACCTTGACCACCGTCATCTGTAACAGTGCAAGTGCAATACGCGCCGTTGGTCAAGGCCACGACAGGAGCCGCGCGAAGAAAGTGAGCACGGCAGCACTGATTGCCCGCACAAGTGTCGACACCCATTCGCAAGTGCATGAGTCCATCCCATCGGAAGCAGTCGCCTCATCCCAAGCCAGCGGTATGCGAGTGCAGTGCAAGTTGCACCAGGCCAAGGGCCGACGCACATCTTGAAACCTGCTCCCTTTCTACAGGCAGCGTGTCGTTGATACACTGTTAAACTTTGTGAATCATGCTAGGGCAGCCTGTGGTCGTCCCATGCACTGCATTAACCCTCACTGCCATGCATGAGCCATGGTCACAGCCAGGCTAGCACAGTACATCGCCAGCGGTGTGCCATCGCCCCTCACCTGGTTGGTGGTGAGCGTGCCGGTCTTGTCGGAGCAGATCACCGTGGTGCAGCCCAGCGTCTCCACAGAGGGAAGGCTGCGCACAATCGCGTTCTGCAGTACAGGAAACACAGGCACGCGCACGCACGCAAAAGAGGCCAGGTCAGCAGAACGCTTCAAGCAAGGATGCCGCCCCATCCCTCATCCTCCACGGGATGTCGGATGTTTAGGCGCCCCGTACCCGTTCCACATCGGGTAGTACGTCTGCGCAGCAAGTGTGTCAAACGGAGGTGAGTTTCGTTGCGGTGCTGTTTGCGGTGATGCACGTGCCTGCTTGGCCATCTTGCGGGTGCCGAGCGCGAGGCAGGTGGTGACCACCGCAGGCAGGCCCTCGGGGATGGCGGCCACCGCCAGCGCCACCGCGATCTTGAAGTAGTACAGAGCACCTGGTGTTGCGCACACACACAACGCACAAACACACGCGTACTCACTTGAAACACCATGAAAAACAAGCAAATAAGGGCATTGTCAATGGACAAACAACAATAAACCATTGTGCTTGCTTGGCTTGGCCAATGACACAGAAACAGTCCTGGGACTAGGTCTGGGCTACCATGCACATGCCAGGCTATGCCACTCATGGCTGGCAGCGTAAGGCTAAACACACACACGCATACGTGTGCGTGCACGCATGCGTGTGCTCACCTGAGACCCATCCTCCCAGCGCGGGGTCCTTGAAGCGGTTGATGTTCATCAGCCACACCAGCGCGCAGATCACCGCGATCACCTGCGGCCCCACAACACAGCCAGGAGCATGACACGTACCGCGCACATCAGCACACGCCACAACAGCGCCCCTCACCCCAGGCAGCCCACCCGCCACCAGCTGCTGTTGAGTGGAGTCCAAACGCATGCCACCGTGGCAACACCCATCGTGGGAGAGTAAAAAACATGCAAAAGCCGTGCAGGGGCGCATACCGCCAGGCCACCCAAACAGCGTGTCGGCATCACCCGCAGCAGCAGTGATGACTGTCCACGTACCTTGCTGAGCAGCTCCCCAAACTCATCCAGCTTCTGCTTGAGGGGCGTCGGTGCTGACTCAGATTCAGACAGGGCATCCCTGCGTCCGGGAAACGCGCACACCCCACCAAACATCAATCGAAGGGTGAATGGCAGAACGCCTCTAACAACACCCTGAACGCAATAGTCAACAGTGGCCCCCGAGCATGTCAGCTTCAATTCACCGCCTTCAGCGCACGTGCACCAACCGCATCTCGGCGTGTGGAATGCGGATAAGCGTGTGCAAGGCGGGATCCTGCGCGCGCGCAGCTATCACACAACCCCGCTGCCCTGCCCCACTGGTCGCCGTTGATGGTCACCCCAGTGCATGGCGCTCACGGCTCACCTGATGCGCCCGATGGCGGTGTTGGTCCCGGTGCCGACAACAATGCCGCGTGCACGCCCGGATGTGACCAGCGTACCCTGCACACCACAACACATCCGCAAAACAGCATGCAACGTGTCACTCCACTCAACACACCCATGCTGGCACACGGTACTCCCGGCAGGACCCCCCCACAAAAAACCAATCGGTGAATTCGCATGGTCATCGCTGGTGGCATCCTCTTAAGATGCCAGCAGCGCACCGTTGATGCTGCTTGATCCGCAAGCATGAGCGCGAAATCAGTATGCGCATGCTGTTGCGCCCAGCCAGGACTCACCGAGAACATCGTGTTGGTCTTGTCCTGCACCACCGGGTTGTCCATGGTGACCGCGCTGATGTGCTTGTCCACGCTGTTGCTCTCGCCCGTCAGGATCGACTGCACACACGCAGCAACACACAGCGCACACAATGCTCACATCCCACAGCAAGGCCTACAACAACGTAAGCCAGAGCCGGAGCCAGAACAACACGCCAGACACGTCCTTTCCTGATGCATCCCTTCGTTGCATACCGCTTTCAACTGCATCCGCCTGACGTCATCAATTCAGCATGCACCGTCACACCCCGCACCCTCGCCTAGTTGCACACCCTCCAAGGCCGCAACACCAGGACATCATCTCCTGGAACAATCCTAGGGACCACTCCTGCCTGCATGCTTTGGAACTGCCTGTCCCATGACACGGTCGATGCCAATACGGTAGCCTAGGAGAAGGGACCACTCCTGCCTGCATTCTTTGGAACTGCCTGTCCCATGACACGGTCGATGCCAACACGGTAGCCTCATGCCGCTCACCTGGTCCACCCGCAGCACGCTGGACAGCAGCTGGCACACGCGGATGTCTGCGGGGATCTTGCTGCCCACCGCCACCTCCACCACATCCCCGGGCACCAGGTCGCCACTAGCCACCAGCTCCAGCTGCCCATTGCGCAGCACCATCGCGCTCTCAGCCTGCAGGGGGAGGCGGGTGGGAGGGTAACGGGGGTGGGTAAGGCGTGCAGGTTTGGGGCATGGGCAGGGTACCACATCCCGCATGCTACGTGTAGATATGTGCCCATGCGCACGCAGCGTGTTGTAGGGGTTATCAGTGCAGGAAGTCTGGACAACCTGGGCCCCAGAAGGCAGACATTACGGTACCCCCTGGTCACGTGTCTGCCCTCTGGCGGCAACCAGGGCACAGAAGGCCATCTGAGCATATGTGTGCACAGTCATGGTTCCTTGACATGAAGTGACCGTGCGCACTGCTGCCCTGTAGCCGATAGGACAAAGAGTTGCGCGGCATCACCACACGAAATCTCCAGGTTGCTGGGTGACTTGCAGGCGGTCATATTCTTTGCGGCCAGCGTGCACGGCCCCACGCCCAGCAGTTGCTGCCTGCTTATCAGGACGCCACCGGGCACGCCCAATCAGCCTGTCTGGTCATGGCGGTCATCGCAGTCCCGGCGGCTCTCGTCCCCTCCCCAGGCCCCTACACCCAGCCACCTCCCGTTTGGGAGGTGAGGATCTCACCTCGTATGCTTTGAGCTCCTCGATCGCCTGCTCCGCGTTGCGCTCTGTAATCACACCCACAGTAGCTGCAAAACGCCACACACATGCAACGAACGAGCACGAGCGTCAACCTGCTTGTGGGCTCAAGTGCTCGCCCTCGGGTTCATGGATTCGCATACAATGCCCGTGCTGGGCATGCAATGATGCAAAGCTGCCTGGAAGTCTGGAACACAGCCTCCCTCATGCGTCGCCCCCGGCAGCATTGACACAAGCATCCCCAAGCGCATCCTTATCGACAGAAGGAAGCCTGTATTGATGTACACCAGTGCGCTCACCGTTGGCTATGAGGATGAGGATGATGACGCAGGGCTCCACGAGCGCCCTGCAGGTCGCAAGCAAGGGCAGCAGCACGCGTTGCGTCAGCGATTCAGCATGCGCCACAGATAACACAGACGCCTAGGACAGTGTGTTGAGCCCCGGCGCGGCAGTGTCCGTTTCTCTGACAGTGGGGGCGTTGACCTGCGTGCCTCCATTTTCGTATCGTCAGCATCACGCCGCCTTTTCAGGCAAGGCTGCCGCTGTGACGCATTGCCTTATGCATGTGCAAGCCCCATGCGTGCCTTGGCGTCTGCCTGGCGGTATGCCTTGGCGCATGGCGCAGCGGGGATCGCAGGCAATGCGCAGCTGAGCCCTGGGCTGGGCTGCAGGCCCTGACACCCTAACCTATGCGTGTGTACCGCAGGCGCAGGAGGGCCTGCTGTGACTGCTGTCCAGCTCACCCCAGAATGCCCTCGCCGTCTGTCATAGCGATGATGAAATCAACGACGGCAGCTGCCAGGAGAATCTGCAGGCAGAGCACATAGATCTTGAGTGAGCTCTGACATGACGCGACATGCACGTGGCAAGCAGCACTCGCATACTGGCAGCCAATGCCAAGCACACCAACGCCAGTGCGTGCTCTATTACAGCGCTCAGCGTACAAATTTGATTGCGTTGTGCAGGTATGCAACTTGCGTGGCGATATCAGTTATGCATGTGAGTAGGTGTGGGCAGCGTTGATGGTGCCACAGCCGCTCATCACAGGCTGTGCTGCACAGTACACCGCCGCCATTACTGTCCACCAGCCAGGCCCTTACCTTGACCAGCAGGTCATCGAACTGCTTGAGCACCAGCTTCCACAAGGGAGTAGCTGCGAACAGCAAGCACAAGACAGCCTCGATTTGCGTCCTTGTCCAACAAAACGGGTGAGACTTGCCAGCCCACATCCTCTGCAGGCTAAACGAAGGAGGGTGCCACATTGTCAGCAAAGCAAGTACAGTGGCCACATACGATGCAAGCATGCTTGGTAGCGCTCACCTTGCTCAGGCGCCAGCTCGTTGCGACCATACCGGGCGCGTGCCTGACAACAGAAAGCATAAAAGATAGCAAACGCTTGCATACACGCGTTTCAGCAGGGGTGATGAGACTCCTTTCTGCAACTTTAGGCGTTGCAGAATTCCCGTGCACGAACTTGTCTGCACAGCTGCTGTCTTGACGCACGACTGGGCTTCACTATAGGGCGGGGTGCCGCAGCACAAGACAGTAGTCGAAATATAGACGTTGAGCAAGCTTATGCTTGGGTGGCCTGATGCTGGCCCACAAGGGAATGTCACTTCTCAAACGCAGGACCTCGACACGGAACCCCAACGTGGTGCGCAAGTGCCAGCTACACCACATCGAGAGATCAGCTGCAACCTGTCCCTCTGTAACATTATCAAGTCCTGGCAGTGCAGCTCTGTGCTTGCATTTGGAGGTGGCGCCCAAGATAGTGCGGGTTGGCTGTTGCATTGTGGCTTCGTGGCACCAACAGTGTGGCTCTCAGGCAGTGCATCACCAAAGCTCACCTTGTACACATCTGCATCCGACAAGCCCTTGCTGAGGTCGACCCCAAAGTAGGTTGCAACCTGCCGGACAGGGACACCCGAAAGCAAAGAAGTAGAACAAGTCAAAACCCAAACTGAGCCAGCACAAGTCCCAGTCCCTCTAGTATGCACAACAAAAGTACCGGCATGTGTGGGGCAGCTGTGGGGCAGCAGGTGTTGTCTGCTGTGGCTTGGCACCACGAGGACATGTGCAGCCCAGGAATGGTTGCAACCTCCCAGGTCCGATCAAAAACGGTCAGCAATCTCAGGCTTGAGGCAACGCAAGATTGTTCAAACGGGCGCGTGTTTGCACTGCACACCTGGCATATTGTCGGCATGCACTGAACTGATTCCCGGCACCGCATTCCAGCACGGAAGCCATCGCCCCGAACATACCTCGTGCACGTCGCAGGCGTGCGCGCTTATCATTTTCTTCTCCTCTGTAGACCTACTAGCCTCTGCAGTGCTTCCTGTATCTGTGCTCATAAATCACCAGTGCTGAGTGGCCGAAGTGGGTTTCGTTCAGCCCGTGTTTGGCAAGTCAGGCTCCACGCTCACTCCGAGCTCGAGTAGTCATCGGTCCTTCTGCGTGCTGATCAAAGTTAGAGAGTGACAGCAGAGGCGCTAGGCAGGAAGCAATCAGCGTGGGAGGCAAGGTCTTGCTTCCAACGCCACACCAGGCACGTCAACTGTTCGTGTGGGGTGCGTAGAAGGCAACCTCAAGTAACAGGTACAGACAGCCTTAAACGGGAGTAGTTGTATTTGTATAAGGTGCTTTACTATGTACGATGACTGCTATTGCGGTCTGGGATGAGCGACAGAACGATGGGCAAATCGCACAGAATCGCACAACAGGTGAGGCCACCAGCATCGCACCTGAACACACCCGACTGGTGCTGACCCTGAACCCTGAATACTGAGAGTGGTAATGGCACAGTATTTTCACGAGGGAGGGTGTGTGGTGGGGGGGAGGGAGAGGGGGAGCCCCCCCCCCTTCCGCCCCCTTCTGTGTACCGGTACATGACGAAAAGCATCCTCAGCAGTAAAGGAGGAGTTCCGTACAGCCTTCATGACCTCAGCCAAACCTACCAGCTGGTGTATCGATGACACATGTATGCCGTTGGTTGTTTGGCACCACGCAATGCAGGCTTGCGTGCTGGCAAGTGCAAGCAGGTGCATAGTGTGGGGGCGCCATCCTGGCACCGCTGTGTGCCCCCCTCATGCACCGACAAGCCGCGGTGTGCGCCCTCAGCACTGTTTGCCCTGTACTCATATGTGCGGTCCCTTACGACGTATTCACTAGTGCATCTGCACGAGGCAGTCACTTGTGCCCTGACGCGGCTACATTACTAGTTCACGGTAGTGCGTGGCACATACGCATGCTGTTGGTGGGCCCTTGACCGCGATGCCCTGCCTGAAGGCTTTGCCTGGCCTCGAATCCTCGATGTCCCTTCTACATCCTACTGTTGCATCATGATTGGGGCGATCCGCAATCGTGGATAGAGTGCGTGGGACATTCGGTGCTGCTTTGCCATGCAGACGACACCCACAGCAGGGTCTGGATAGTAATGGGAAGTTAGGAGCATTGTATGATGCTTGGTGTGCTGTTTGGCAGTGCGTATAGCACACAGCTGAGGCCACGGTGCAGGCCTGGAGCATGTGTTGCCCATTCGGCCAAGACAATATTTAAGCCAGGTGGAAACCTGAATCTCAAAGGTTGTATGGTTGTTAGCGCATGTGTTGATGCACATTCTGGAAGGGTTTCACGAGGCATCTTGCCGTGCTAACCGCCCGCCAGTAACCGCATGCCCGCCGCATGCAGTCCTGCCGGCAGGATGCCAGGCTTTAAAGCGGGCTGCACCATGCAAGCGTGCTGCCCCACGGGTGGTACACCGTCCAGTACACACGACACGGTAGGGCAGTGCAAGAGCGCAACCAGGGCTTACAGAAGCAGGTTCATTTCACCCGTTTCCGGCGTTTCGTCACGGGTTTCGGCATGCATGGCAGTGCGGTGCACGCAAAACGCATTAGCCGTCATCGCTGCGTCCATTACGACAGCAGCAGCATGTCATCTTCCACCAGCTCCATCAGCATTCACTAGGCATGTCCGGGAGAAAGTGCGCAAGGTCAGTGAGACGTCCCGAACGCGCGGTCGCCGGCGTCACCCAGCCCTGGATGGATGTAGCCTTTCTCATCAACCTGCACGTCCCACCACCCAGGGCAAGGCATGCAAGCACACGCACACACGTGGTGGGCACACGGCGGCGCAGAACGTGAGCAATGTGTACATATGGAGCGGTGATCCATGCAGCAAACCACCTGATTCAATCGCCGAACCCCTGCCTCTTGCAACCACTCCACCAGATATGCAGGCAGGCATGCTGCTTTCCTGTGTTTTCTCCCATGTGGGTTGAATCAAGGTATTGCACAGCACTGGCGGCCGCTTGGGGTATGTACAGCCCAAAGCAGCCTCAACGCACCGCTAAACAACATGCCACATGACTCGTCAAACCGACACGCATATGGGCATCAACACCACCATGGCATAAGGCAGCAGGAACGCAGGCGTACTTCACCACCACCGCAGCAAGATTCTTGCTCCAAGGCGCCCGTTCGCCCGTGCCGTGTTGTGATTGCCGACACTTCCAAGCCCAGCGCTCCGCGCTTGAAACAGCACCTCACCTGTTCGTCGATGATGGCGGTGTAGATCTTGAGGCCCGGGAAGGACTCGCTAAGAGCCCGCAACGCGGGCGGCGCCGCGACCACGCTGATGATGCGGATGTTGGCGGGGCTGGCGCCGCGCGCGACGATGTCAGATACCACCTGCGCCGCAACACGACACCATGCGTGGCAGCGCAGGGCCCGATCGAGTGCGCTTTGATACACAAATTGCTGTCCGCATGTCAGAAAATTTAGTCTGCCAAACGGGGCTACAGGAGCAACAATAGCGGCAAGAGAAATGAACCGTAGTACAATCAATGCGTGGCGCGGCAGTGCATCAAGTGGTGGTGAGCCAATAGTGGCAGCAGCGGCAGTATCGCTCTATTTGCAGCCTGCAGAGCAGGCGGCGACCAAGCCGCTGAATGGACACAATTGCCGGCTGCCAGCGTGCCTGCACTTCATGCTCTTCTCACTCTTTGGCTGGTCCCACCCTCTCCTGACTTCTTCCCTTTGTTGCATGCGTATACAAGCCACTGGACATTCTAGGTTGCGCCTCTTGATGAGCTGTCCCGAATAACTAGTACTGATCTGGGTGATATAACCTCTCTCGCTCTCTCACCTTGACGATTGTGCCTCCCGTCGCCAGCATGGGGTCTGACACGATGATGAGGTCGTCCGCTGACAGCTTGGCGGGCAGCTTGTTCAAGTATGAGCTGGCCTGCGTGGGGGTGGGGGGTGGGAGAGGGGTGAGCAGGAGAGCATGTGCGTGTGGCCGTGCGGCTGCACGCCTGCTTGTCAGGGAGCCAAGCGCACTTGCGTGTGCAGTGTGGTAGGTTCAGAACCTCAGATGCTTGCACTTTGAAGTGAAGAGCACACTTCAGGCACGGTGTGAGGGTCATGTGGCTGCAGGGCAGGACACTGTTGCTGGTGGTGGTGATGTTTACATTTGGCGTGTTGTAATGGATGCCACCATGCATACAGGCAAGGCGTCTCGTGCAGGCCCAGCAGCACTGTTATCGCCATATCGGGTCATACACGGTAGTCACTGATCCCTCCACAGGCATGAAATAAGCTACCCTCCCCGACTAAACCTAACACCCTAACCCTGAAGCTTCCGTGCTGCTGCTTCTGACATGCTATTCCGGATCTGAGCTTCATGGTTGTTCCCATGCTGCTGCTGCTGTTCCGGATCTGCGCTTCATGCCCACACTGGTGTGGTTGAGCAGCTGGGCAATTGTGCACGGTATATGCGTAGACATGCACCCGCATATGCACCGGCCGCCAACCCCCTATCGTATGCAAACGCCTGCTCACCTGGAGCGTTTCTGGATCCCGAACATAGCCGACATGGTACGTTTCCTGCAACAACCATACAGCCATATGTGAGTGCAAAACGCGCCTGCACGCATGCGCTTACGCCACCAACAAGAACGAACGGCGTGCTGCAAGCGGAGGGCGTAGTCTACGTTCGGCTCCCACCGTGCGCTCGTGGCAGCAGATGTTGCAGCAGCCACCACCTATGCACCCGACCCGGCCATTCCTGCCGATGCATGGCGCATGTGCTACCATGTAGGTGCTGGTTGTGGTGGTCGAGTTAAGAACACATTGAGGGTCATGCAAGCTACCCACATCTGTACCACCGGTAACTTGTCACGCGCTAGGTATGTCATTGCAGTGCTGCCTGCGCAGCTCGTCCGCACCCCACCCCTCACAACACACACGCACGTTCACGGTGGTTACCTGGAATGGGATCACGCTCGCCGATTGCTCCAGCAGCACCAACCCAGCACGCAGTACTGGCACGACCTGCACCGCACGACGCTCAACTTTTGGCGACGCGACAAACATGCAAAACGCATCCCGGCTCGAGAGCTCGGCCGAGAGCCGCCTTGGCGTGGCATGAACATGCACATGCACGCGCGCATTGCAGGGTGGCATCAGCGCAACTAGGTGAGCTCGCGCACAATGTCTGCATATCTGAAGACTTCACGGCTTTATGTGCTTGGTACGGCCACGCGCACGGGCAAAGCGCGATGCTTGCATGCGCCCATCCTGGCTTCCAAACACAGGAATGCATGGCGCTATGCATATTCCCATGTTGGCCATGCGGCATGCAAATGGGCGTGCAAAGGATGCAAGGAACCCAATGCAAATCGTGGATGGGTGGCGCTGTCAATGATAGTCACGAGCCGCATATGCACCCTGTATGCACCCTTGCAATGCTGCATAGCGTTCCGCCTGAACCTAATGTGCATCGCGTCTGATCCTGATTCCCGTCCCCAGAGGAGGACTGTTACCTGCTGCAATGCATTTTTGACACAGTGCTGTCCCCAAAAC
Organism: Chlamydomonas asymmetrica; assembly: GCA_001662385.1. NCBI lineage: Eukaryota > Viridiplantae > Chlorophyta > Chlorophyceae > Chlamydomonadales > Chlamydomonadaceae > Chlamydomonas > Chlamydomonas asymmetrica. The sequence continues at coordinate 39,622 of BDDA01000770.1, forward strand.
CGCGCACCTTGATCGGACGGGTGGGGTCAATCAGCTCGGCATCAGCTGCATCACCCAGCGGTGTTTGCACCCTCTGCACGCAATCACCGCACAGCATAATGCAAACATCGTGCAGGTGGTGTTATTGCTGCCTGTGACAGGATGAAGGCCCTGCCTCCAACACAGCACGTGATGGCTTCGGCACGTGTCTCGGCTTTGCCTGGCACAGCAGGTACACACCTGCTCAATCGTCGGCAAGAAGTCGCGTACAGCCTCATAAATTAGGATGCGGCCCAGCTCAGCTGTTGCGGACCTGGGCAGATGAAAGGTACACATCAACAACTTGTTGTGTGGTCCATCACGAAGGTCAGACCTGCTTCATACGCTGCCATCAAGCAGGCTGGTTTCAAAGAGCCACTCACCGGAACATTTGGGAGGGAGTGTACTCCGAGCGCAGGATGGCCAGCCAGTGCTTAACCAGAGGATGAGGCGGCACATAGACCTGTGCCAAACGACAATTGGGCACGCCCAACACCGATAAATGAATGCAGCATACTTGCACGTTACAACGCCCACCGGTCCACCGGGATATTTACCCCCACAACCCAAGGCAGAACCCATAGCATTTGCACGGGTTACAACATCCATATAACTCTTCACACGCCTTTCCGTCCCTTAGCGTACCAGCATTTGCTGTGGCCCCTTTGGCTTGGGCGGGGTGCCAGCTGCGGCTGCGACAACGGTCAGGGGTGATCGCCTGAGAGGCACAGGCTGCACCTGACGCCTGTTTACCCCGCAAGTAACATGGCCACGCTGCTGCATCAACATGGCGGCAAATGGGGCGACGATTGCAAAGTGCAGGTATCTGGATAAGCCACGCGAGCGTGAATACGAAGCTGCTGCTGGGAATGGTGAATTGGATACTAGTAATTACTTCCTAATTGTCCATCGTTTGCTTGGCCAGGGCCTCATCTTGCAATTGGGTATCGGTGCGCACGGATGCGATGCCAACAGATGCGTTAGGTCACCAGCAGAGTGGCCGTAACAGTTTTAGTGCTGCATGCCGCCTAGTGAGACGCTACCTGAGGCACTGTACTTCTTCGAGAACCCAACACTTACGAGCACCATGTGTGTTGGCTGACAATCCGCACGTCCGACGCCCATCAGCTCAGTGGTCGCAATGGCGGCACCACTGCAAAGGAAGTGTACACAAACAGCTATAGTATGGCTGTTGTTCCTAGCCCTGACGCGGTTTGTGTGCTCGTCTGACGACAGCGGGCAGCTGACCGGGCCCGCAGGTGGCGAGCCCGATTGGCGCAATGAGCTGGGGCTGTTTCCTGAGCCACAAGTGACCAAATTTTCTGGAGATCTGTTTCAGCTGGATGTCGAGCAGCTAGCAATCACTTGCTCGCCCAACGCCGCGTGTTCTGAGGACCTGCTTGCAGCCTTTGACAGGTAGGACCCTCTGTATTGCAGAGGGCTTAATACCCCACAAAGTTGGTACATGAGAGCTGCATGTCCATCGCTTGCATACAATATCATGTTGCGCAGGTTTCGTCACAACGCACGACGGAACAGCCGGTATCGCTCCAATGCACACGAGACCAACACCGCTCCGGCGCGTCACCTACGCGTGTGCCAGCCTGTTGTCACCCTGAAGGTTCAGGAACAGGAGGCAGACCTGGGTCCAGACACTGACGAGACCTACTCGCTTCAGGTCAACCTGACACCAACTTGCAAACTCTCTGAAACCAAAAATCTGGACCAAAACCTGGATCAATAAGCCGTGGCTGCAGTGTGTGCATCGCTGGCTTGACTCTCTGCCAAAGTGCAACCCAAACCATGGCTCTTCACTGTGATGCTGTCTTTGCAGGTCACTCGAGCGGGTGTTGAGGTGCTTGCATACACACAGGTGAGGCCAGGACCGTATCACACACACAAGCACATCAGGCTATGCTGCGGGTGTGCCATAAACACATCAGGCCATTCTGTAGGTGTGGTGGCATGCACGGTGGCCTGCTTGTTCCTTGATTGCACCATGCTGTTCTGTCGCCAACGCGGCCCGTTGCGTCGTGCAGGTGGGCGCGTTCCATGGCCTGGAGACCTTGGCCCAGCTGTTGATCAGCCATTCTCCCGAAGCGAGTAGCACGCAGCAGGCGCAAGTTCCGTCTGGGCGACAGGCTCGTGCCCTTCATCGGCAGTCAGCAAATGATGCCGTGTACCTGGCCGAAGTCAACATCACGGACTTCCCACGGTTCAAACACAGGCAGGTTCCTATGGAACGAGTGTGTGATTTGGTTCAGCACAACATGTGATGTCAGTATGTCACATGCATACGATATACGCTGCTCATCACTCTACGCAACAGGCGCCATTCATTGCATGGACAATTATTCTGGCAGCGATGGGCACACAAATGTGGATGCCATCCGGTTATACCCAACGCATGCCTCAGCTTTGGCTTCCTCCTGTGGTTCAGCAGCTCTCTTCAAAACTGCATGGTTGCCTGCATTGCCTGCATTGCATACCTGCATGGCACATCACGATGGCGCATCTTATGCTTGCATTCAGGGGGCTGTTGTTGGACACCTCACGCCACTTCCTGCCGGTCCCGCTGCTGCTGGCCTCCCTGGACGCCATGGCTGCCAACAAGCTCAACGTGCTGCATTGGCACATCGTGGACGACCCGTCCTTCCCGCTGCAGGTGCGCTGCCAGCTGATGCAATACGGGTCTGCACAACAGGCAAAGCAACTGCCAAGCACTCACATCCGCATGGAAGCGCCCTGCTACCGCTGCAGCGGCCATGCTTGGAGGCGTCGGAATCAGCACGCCTGACAGGCACCGCATGCAGGTAGTTGTGTACTTGGTGTGTGAGCCATTAGCCATATGACGGTGATGTAAAGCTGTCGGCCTCGTGGCAGGCCCTGCCTGACCTTTCGCCACTGTGTTGTGATGGTTGCTTGATCAGCGGAATATCAGTCAGTGCGGGCATGTCAAGCACGTGGTCATTCTGAGCAACCCGCTTCCTGCCGTTACCCCGCTGTGTGCGCCGCTCCCCGCATGCGTGCAGAGCACGTCGTTCCCGGACCTGAGTGCCAAGGGCGCGTTTGACCCGGCAGCAATCTACACGCACGAGGACGTTGGCAAGTGGGTTGCCGCGCCATTGTGCAAATGGGTGTGTCATGTCACGTGCTGATGTACTGTACCCCTGCTCACCGGCACCTCCCCTGTCAGTGTGGCCTTGGGGTTCAAGTTTGTGTGCTTGTTCACCGAATGACATGAGGTAGGCAAACCACTGGTGGATAAGCTGGGTCCTCATACTGGTCACCGCGTGCTTTGTTCTCCCCGGGCCACGCGCTCACACCACACCCCTTCCACAGGGTGGTGCGGTACGCTGCCGCGCGTGGCATTCGCGTCATGGCCGAGCTTGACAGCCCCGGACACACCAACTCCTGGGTGGGGGCGCTGCCGGGCCTGGTGACGCGCTGCAAAGCAGACAGCGACCCATCCTCCGCACTCCAGGGGAGGGGCGCAGCACTCCGCAGCAAGGAGCAGCACCCCACCAAGCGCGATGACGAGGACCATGCTGATGGTGGCGAGAGCAAGGCGGAGCAGCTGGGCCCCCTGGACCCCACAAAGGAGGAGACGTATGATGCGGTACGCAGTACACCATGAATTACTTGGTGCATGGCAGTGCTTTCGCCACTTTGGCAGCTTCTGTTCCCTCTTCCCCAACTGCATTCGTCGCCTCCTTCTCGCTGCTCGCGTTGGGGTGCGTGGTCAATCTGGGTCCTGCTGTTGCAAGGCGACCTTAGTATGGATGTCCACAGCTTTGGTTGTTTGGAAAGTCTATATGAGCGCAACATGAGTTGCACCCACCGCATGCTTTACGATGTTACGGGGGTGTACGTTCATCGTGCGTCCACCATGCATGGTGATAGGGCCGGCATGCCTCGCCCTGGCGCTATTGGCCGCCCCTTGCCAGTTTCCTCGTGGGCGGCGCCTGTGTTGCCGTCCTGATCCACCCTTGCGCGTTGCCCTGGGTGTCCGTGTGCAGGTGTTTGCGCTGCTGCAGGAGTTTGCGTCGTTGTTCCCAGAGCCGCTCATCCACCTGGGGGGCGATGAGGTCGACACCACGTGCTGGGAGGTGAGGCAAGCCCCAGGCCCCAGCTAGTGCAACAGCATGCACCATGCACATGCAACCACCGTTGTGTGTGGCAGAGCCAATTCCGAAGGACTCTTAGCAGTCACTGGATGACTCCATGGTAAGTAGGTTGTAAACAATGCCTGGGAACGTATCATGATGCTGGGACTTTGTTGCAATCGACAACACAGTATGTGAATTTTGTGCTTGATGCTGGCAGGCCTCTACCGCCATCCGTGAATGGATGGATGCGCAAGGCATCGACAAGATGGACGAGCTGGTGTCGCGCTATAACAGCCGCATCGCGCGCTTTGCGGAGCAGCAGGCTCAGCGCGTGCCGGTTGTGTGGGAGGAGGCCTGGGCGTCGGACCAGCAGGCCCGCGCGGCGCAGCTGGACAAGCACGTGGTCGTGCAGGTTGGTGCGATTGACGCGCCCAGGCGGCGAGCGCCAGCGCAGCAGATGCAATGGCAAAAACACACACAACCTGCATGGTGTTTGTCGTGTGGCATGCGCTCACCGACGGACGTGATACGTCATAGATCAAGAAAACTCACATCAACCTTTAGTCTGTGTAAGGCATTGTGCCAGGCCCCTGATGGAGCACAAGAACACCAGCCGGCAAGGCTGTGTGGGCCCGCCCATACACGTGTAGCTTACGACCCAGCGTGGCGTATGCAGGGCCACCCCCTTGTTCACCCATGTGTCAAGCTTTGGGCAGCCTGGCCACTGGTGCTGAACCCCGCAGCTGCTTGATGCCATGCTCATGTGTGCAGGTATGGAAGTGGTTCACAAGCAGGGAGGCCAACGCCGCCATACGCGATGGGTTGAATCCGCCCCATGCGTCCTCCTCCCTGGAGCATACTAGCAGCCGGACGCAGGGTGAGGTGGATGAACATATCCAGCCTCAGTTGGAGCAACAGACCGACCAGCAGGCAGTGATGTCAGAGGAGGAGGCGGAGGAGGCGGATGGGTTGCGTGCCGTGGCGTTGGAACAGGACGTGCAACGGTGTGTACTGCGTAGTGCAAAGCCCTGCTGCGTGTAGTTCTGGCATCGGCTTGGGCTCAATCAGGCCTCTGTGTACCGCACACTTGAACGGGCTGTGTGGCACAGTGCATTGCTGGCAATGTTGTGCTTTGTTTGCGCACACGCAGAAGGGGGCACTAAAACGTCGCTAGCGGGGGGGGGGGGTCGGGGTGCTTG
>BDDA01000771.1:0-55946 GCA_001662385.1 Chlamydomonas asymmetrica
CCTACTTGTGTCTGTGTGTCTCGGCTCGTGAGGTGACTTGTGTAGCAGTGCACATCAGGGTCAGCTTGGCAGCCGAAGGCACAGCCAGTCCTGTCTCAGCCGGTGAGGTCCCCTAGCGCATCAGCCTGCTGCCTGTAGTCCTGCTGCAGGCCAAGCCGGCCAACCAGGGACTCCATATATGCGCTGTGCTCCTCAGCTACTGACATACCCAGGCAGGTGACAATATGCGCTTGCAGACAGGCTGCCACAGGTCAGGCGCAGCAACGCATTTGCTGGTTGTGTCAGGAGTTAGATATACAAGCTAAGTCTACCCAGCCTTGAAGTATAAGGTCGGTGGGGCATGTCCAAATCCCAGCACCATTCCTGCTAAAGTTGATGATACGCCCTGCTTGTCTGCGTTGCGCTTTTCTGTTGAGATTGACGTTAAGTAGGCTGCATGGGGTGCATGGCGAGCATTGTGGGCATGTGCATGATCCTGCTGTGGTGTGCTTGATTGATTGACGCATTGACGTTTGACGATCCAGTGGCCTCGAAGGCCATTACGTACCTGACTAGATGTGTGCATGCCGGGATAGCCGGGAGGTGGTGTGCGTCCCGTCTGCTGGCTCAGTCTGTTGGTGGCTCTGCATGCTGCGTGTCATCACCTCTGGTGCGCGGAGCTCAGCCTGCATGCAGCGAGCTGCAAGCCCACCAGCGAATAACCGGTGGCAGGTGTGTGTGCTTACTCGCATGCTGGGTTGCTCGCTCTGTAGGAGTGTCCATGATCAGGCTGGTTGAGCGCTGCTGCCCCGGCAGGTCCGCCAGCAGGGCCAATGCCTGCTGGTTGTGCCAACCAGCAGCACCTACACGCCTGGCTGCAGCTGTGGACCAAATCTGGAGCTGGAACCCTTTGGCCCGCCAGCTCTCTGCATGCTTGGCGGCCATCATGCTCACATCAATCTAATCAATCAGCTGTGCAGGCAAGTGGCACTTCATGGCAAGAAGGTCCCCCATGCAGTATGCGACTAACATGTCACTGGCACGCTCTATTGCCACACATCCATTTGCATGCCCATCCCTCTATCGTGCATCCCCGTTGGTCGCCATCGGCACAGCATCCTGCACAGTCAGCACCCGCCGCGCTTCCTGTCTTCTCCGCCCCACTCACTCCTCCTTGCCATCTGAAATCGGCCAATGTGGCTGTGCCCCCTGCCGCCCAGGGCACAAGCATGCAAACGGCCGCACTCAGTATGGCCCCACAGCCGCCTCTTCCAGGCACACTTACCACTGCTTCCAGGGGTGGAGAGGCCACAGGGAGGCCAAGTGCAAGTCTGCAACCCAAGCCATCGTAACATCCATCACAGCAACCAGAGCAGCCCAACAAACCGCGCATGCACAGAAATTTGGAGTCTGCCTGGCAAACGCCACCAGTGCAGTTGGACTGTATGCATTGGTCCTCGCTTAAACGGCATGCATGCATGTGCATGCATGCACGGCGGTCGCAGCGTGAGGCACCTATTTATGTTTGGACAAAAACGGCTACAAGCTTGCAAACCGCTGCACAAGCAGGCGGTGACAGGGCAGGACAAGCCTGACCCCCTGGGACCCGTAAGCCTGGCCTGGACAAGGACAGGGACAAAACAGGAGCAGGCAGAGGCGCAAGGCCAACACGGCAGGCACAAGCAGGCGAGCTAGCAGGCCTATAGGCAGGCCAGCAAAGCGGAGGGCAAACCATCTCACAGCCAACACCTCCCCGACGAGGAATACCCCATACACCCACACACAGCAGACACCGGCGGCATTCTGATCCCGCCGCATCCAGGCAGCCACCCCAGGACAGCTGATTGGTATGAACGAAAGTGCAAGCACGTCAGCCCTGAGGGACCAGACACCTGAACCACCCATGACAGCCTAAGACAGCGCCACCACTGGATCGAATCTGGAGCAACCCTTGCAACGAGCACGCGATGTCTGGCCGAGAGGCCGGCCACACCCTAGACAGACCTGTGTTACGGTGCACGTAAGCAGCCGGCTGCAGCGCCGCTTGTCAGTGCAGCATGCAAATGCTGATGAGATGCCTGTTGCGTGCTGCACCCCAAGCCCAGTGCGATCACTCCCACAGCAGTGCTGGATGAAAGAATTGCTGACAGCGCACATGCTTGCAACCCGACCCAACCCGGATGAAAGACATGCTTGACATGCACACCTGCATCGCTGATGTAGTGATGTGCAATGTGTATTTGTATGTTTTACATATGTATGGCCGGTGTACCGCGGTAATGGGCGATGATTTCATTGCAGATGTGCCATCACTCCATCAGTCACACACCTCATGCCCAGCGTAGCGTGCAGACGCAGCAGCACCCAGAATGTGTGAGCTCTTGGTTGTGATGAGAGCAGTGCCAACACAATAGAGTGCAGACTAGCTACGTGAGTAAAGCACCGAAGGAGACTGTGGAACATGCCATGCGCTGTTGGCCTGCGCTTCGTGAGCTGCCGGCGACGGTTGCCAGCGCCTCTCCGCGCCGTGGCATGCGGTGGTTGTCATGATAACTTGTCGCGCATGGTGTACCGGTGTGCGTGGCTTGGTCTCCGAAGGGATGCTATGAGGCGGGCCATGCGGCCAGCCAGCTTAGGGAGAATGCAGCCCAAGCATGCAGTTTGCTGTGAGTAGCAAGCAAAGTGCCAAGTAGTCAAGCCGCTTGCGTGCGGAGCTTGGTTGCCAGCGGATGAGTGGCACCTGAAGCATCACCGGATGCCAATTGTGCGTATGTGTGGCAATGGCAGCCTTTGGCACTTCTCTTGCGTTTGCCCTGATAGCCCTGATGACCTGTTTGCTCCGTCACGCACCTCCTGCCATCTATGGTTGCATGCACTCCTTTGCTCATTGTCTGCGCAGCTAGCCTACTGGCTGTATGGGCCTGTACTGGCCGTATTGGCCGTATGGGCCTGTCCTGGCCGGCAGAGGCTCCATCAGCCATGGCCCCATGGGGAGATGCTAGAGGTGCGGCTTGCTTGCTTGCTTGCTTGCTGGTGCGGGTCCTACCTCCGCTCGAGGCTGTCATGACCGCTTCATTGCATGCATAGCATGGCGGCGCGCACGGCCAAGCAGGCGGCATGCCACTCAGAACCCTTGCTGGCAGGCACGCGTGCTTGGGGTTTGTGATGCGGGTTCCAACACCTCTTTCATGACAAGTCGGACCCTCCCGTACGCGCACCAGCTCGCATGCGCAGCAGACTCCCAACACGCTGCATTGCTTGTGCTGTTTCAGCATGCAGCAGGGCGGGGTACCGCACACATCTGACAGTTCCCCACCTGTTTCACGGTGTCTCTGGCGCTGTCTGCACTCTCCTACCTGTCCTTCACCTGCGTCTTGGCCAGCTGCTGCCTAAGCGCACTGCTCGTCCCCTCCGCCGCTACTGCCGCGACTCAACTGGAGGAAGCAAGCGAGGCGTTGAGACTATTCGCCTGCATATTGGCAAGTTCTTTGGCGTCCGCTCGTTATCCTCCACCTATCAAACCAAGCGGTTCCTTCAGCACCAGCTTGCTCCTGCCAGCATGGACAATACCCTGGGACGGCCGCGCTGTCAACTGCTTTCCGTCCTGGATGGTGATAGGCAGGAGGATGCCGTCGTGAGCTCGCTGTGCATCCTTACAAAACAAAAGCTCTAGGCAGACTACGCACAACCTTTTGGTGCAAATGAGAGGCTTGAGCCAAGCCAGGGCTGGTGACGGTAGTGAGCAGTATGACTGCGGCCTGACTCGCAACAGTCTCGCAACCACGCACGCAACACGCACGCATTACTGGGCACCTACTACCCCAAGTGTACAGCAGCCTGGCAGAGGCATACCCCAATGTTGCCACTGTCACACCGCCATACTACATGCACATATACCAGGCAGTAGCTGAACGCAAAAGCGCGTCAGTCCAACCGTCACGGCCGTACACGGTTTCGGATAACGATGGAGCGTTGCGCGATGGGATCGTACGAGCTCGGCTAGCGCAGCGCGGCATGCATACATGCAGGCTCCCAAGGCGACGTTGACGCGTTTTGCAGGACCAAACGCGCCAGGAATACAAACACCCACGTTTCCTACAGGGCGAAGGACGGCATGTCCAAACACTGCTGATGTTCAGCCCTCACTCATCGTGCCTTCTCAGCAAACGTTCAGACCTGCTGCCATGGGTGCCAGCCTGCCTGGCCCGCTCCTGGAAGCTATGGAAGCTGGGGGGATTGCCGGAAGGGGGTGATATGCTGCAGTACATACTCGAGGGTGGGACGCGGAGGTTGGATTAGTAGGTGGACACATCATTGCAGATCTGTCATTGGTGAGACTGAACATAAAAACAAACAGCCCCTTTGCACTTTGTCAGTCTGCAACATTTCCTGTCCGCACGCTGATCAGACACGGTGGGGCTATCTGACCGCGTGTCTTCAGACTTTTGAGTGTGACGCGGACCACTCGCTCGCGCACTGGCGAGGCAACACGGCGGCACGCTTTCACAAGGTGAGAGGGTACTGCTACTGCAACGCCTTGGAACATAAACATGGAGTTTGGGGAGGGGTTTGTTAGCTTTCCGGACGTTGCTTAGCACTCTATGCACTTTGTATTGTTGCGTCCAGCTTGTGCGTGAGGCTGGCCCTTTGATCAGCGCCCTTGATGAACGCGGCATCGCACAATTTCACACTGACCCCAGTCGCCTCCTCCTGTGATAAAGGGGTCTATACCTTGTAGGTAGCATGTTTTAATCGTGAGTGCCAGGGCCGCAGCCCTAGACCCCGCCTCTGTCTCTTCAAATCAAACCCTGCCTGCGCTGTTCATTCAAATGGCAGACACGTTACAGCAGGGTGTCTCCGCCCCGCCCCAAACTTCGGAAATCGGGCCATAGCGCGCCCGAACTAAGCCGCTTTCGGTTTACCCTATACGTGTAGCGAGCCTAGCGCGGGCGTTGGGGCTTCCGGGGTGCAGAATGGTGCTGCCCGAGGACAAGCAACCGCCGCTTAAACCGGTACAATTCAAATTTCAACCCTTTCTTACCAAGGTTCACTGCGCTTATGCTCTCTCCATAACCAACTACAACAAAGCCCTCAGTGGGTTGCCTCTTGGGCCTGCCTCCTTGAGATGGATTTTGTGTACGTGTGAACGTGCCGCCGCCAATAATGCTGCTGCTGTATGTGCTTGTAGTGCTTGCGTGCGTCCAACTCCTTGTGTGAAGTCTGTGACACTTGTCACAGCTGATTTTGCACAGCAGCAGATTAAGTTGTTTTACAAAGAAGGCAAAGCTGCAATAGCAGCAAGCAGCAACCTCCAACCTGTGAATATTGCTGGGGATGTATGGCCAGGGGCAACATGAGACACAACGTGCCAGGGTGTTGTTGCACTTGCAAGGTGAAGTGTTGTTCCAGTGGCTGATGATTAAGTGCCGTCCTGTAATGTATGTGGTGTTACGAGTATGTGCTTCAGACTGTTTTCCTGTGTTGGCAGCGCGTGTAGCACACCATCAAATCACCATCAGGTGGGCGGGTAATCAGTGATCGAAGCACGCTTGGCCACATCCCATTTTTAGTTCCAGACCTGGATTTTGCACACCTCTTGTTTGTGCTCACCGCACTGCTGGCAAAACAATTTGGGAGGTTCGAATTCATTCTGATGGGAGGTTTAATAATGATTGTTGAATGGAATAAACGTGTGAAGGAGAAGTGGAGCAGATTTACAATGAGCCTTATGCGTCGTGGAATGCAAGTAATCAAGGGTTCTAGGGATGAAAAGTCCTACTGGCACCCAAGCATGCACGTACATGCTGTTGCTCCCCGTGCCAGGACGGAGGGCGCGCGGATACATACTGTACGGTTGTAACGGTTCCTCTCGAGGCCCTTGCACCATGAGAGTGTGTGCAAAATACCGATAGGGTTTAAACTCTTAGTTTCTAAGAGCAGAACTGTCGTCCATTCATCCAGCATGTACTTGCCTGAGCGGGCCCAGCGCTGGTGTATTAGGTGTATACGATGTGTATACTGTATATTGGCTTCAGCATCTCCATCCTAGCTACCCTCGCTCTTGTGTCGGCCATCCTTGTCCTGCACGCTGGGTGTGGACCTAGAATTGACCGTGTGGCATGCTCCAAATACCTTTGATGGGCCCCAGCATGATGCCAGGCATGCAGGGCCACCAGCCACCTGCCGGGTGCCCCATTTACTGGCCCATATACATACCCCCTCGCTCAGCGGTTAAAGACTCTTGTGACCTGGCAAGAAGATCTATGAGGGGCGCTCTGTCTGCGCGCGCTGACACTCGGACGACTGTTGTTGCCGCACCCTCGGGGCCTGTTTCAGGCTCATCCTCTTGGGGCTTGACCGTGATGTTTAATGGGGCTGTGTGCGTCAACTGCTGCATGTGAATGCAGGTCCCAGTCAGCATCATGGGACGCCGGGCTGGCATGCCCCTGGCTAGCGGATGCTGCCGTCAGAAGCAGGAGCGCATGCAAGCAACTGGCCTGCTGCGCTCGATCCAGCTGTTCGCCCTTGCCAGCCTGTTATTCGCTATGACGTACATACCCGACGCATCATGCGCCCGCGCCCTGATGTCTGTGGCCAGCATGGATCAGAGTGCACAAGGGTTGCCTGCACCACTCACATCAGTGCAGACGCCTCATCGTCGTAGGCTCAGCTCAACACTGTTGCAAAACTATGGTGGACCCATCATCCCAAGCGTGACGGTCTTCACCATCTGGTGAGGTGCATCGCATGCATTCTGTGGGCAGCCGTCACTGCATGCATACCATGCTAGGGTTGGGGCTTGCAGGGTCCAGCTTGACTGATGACTGTCTTGCCACACGTACGCTCCATTTGTGTCAGAAAGAGTGCCCAAGGGGCATGCTGTGTGATTCCCGTGGGGCCATACATGCAGTGTTAGCAGTGTGCATATGCGTATGCGTATGCGTATGCGTATGCTCCACTTGTGTGCTTGTGCATGCGGTACGTGCGCCATGTATGTGCTTGCGTGTTCAAGCTCTTTACTTCCCGTGGGGCCATGCAGTATGCTTTCTGTGGGGCCGTGCAGTGTGCGTGTGTGGGGGGGGGGCGCATGCATGCGTGCGGGTTGGGTCACGTGTACACCGCTTGCCCTGTTTGCCTCCGATGTAACAATGCACTTTATGTAGGGCGGTCCAACACCAACACCACATTGGATTACCCGTGCAGGTGGGGTGGTGCAAGCAACGTGGCAAACTCTTCCGCGCTCGAGGGCCCTAACGGGTTTTATGCTACGGTCACTCGATCGCCCTGGTTTGATGTGTTCTCCCAGTACGACTCAGCCATCTCGCATGGGTCCTGGATTGGCTCGTACAGCTTTGACAACCCACCAGGCGGCTCCCACCTGACTGACAGCGAAATACAGCAGGCGCTACTGGGCCTTATCCAGGCTGGTTCCGTACCACCTCCAACCGACTCCATGTACTACGCAATTCACTTCAAAGCCGGCATCTCTATAACAAGCCAGGGCAAGGATTCCTGCGTCGCATTCTGCGCCTACCATAGCTCCATCAATTACAGGCAGGTAACGGGCGATGCCAACGCGCCTCAGTATGCCTTTTATGGCGTCATGCCAGACATTTCGGCTGGAGGCTGCGACGGTGGCTGCGGGTGCGGGTCTCTGTTTGAGAACATATGCAGCGTCTCCTCACATGAGCTGGCGGAGGCTGTTACCGATCCCGCAGTCGGAGCTTCTACAAATGGCATAGCGTTTCCCTTGGCATGGTACAACAATCCGGCCGGAGAGAACGGCGACATATGCAACGAAGAGCACTCCTCCACGACGGTGGATGGCCTGACCTATACCGTGCAGTGCACCTACTCCAACATTGACAACGCGTGTGTGGCTTCTATTGGTGGTGTGGAATGCGTGCCGGTCAGTGGTTGCAGCGGTATCATTTTCATCATTCCCACCCAGGCGCCCATTCCAGACCCGTCGCCAGGTCCAGACCCGTCGCCAGGTCCTGACCCGTCGCCAGGTCCTGACCCAACTCCTGCACCAGGACAGCATCCTGCACCTCCTAATCCTCCTCGCCCTCCTTCACCTCCTCCTTCACCTCCTCCTCCACCTTCACCTCCCCCTTCACCTCCATCGCCTCCTTCACCTCCATCGCCTCCTTCACCTCCGTCGCCACCTTCACCCCCACCTTCACCTCCATCGCCTCCTTCACCTCCATCGCCTCCTTCACCTCCATCGCCACCTTCACCACCTTCACCACCTTCACCACCTTCACCACCTTCACCACCTTCACCACCTTCACCTCCCGGCACCCCCCCTTGCTTCCCTGGTTCCGCAACCATCCGCCGTCTGGCACCTGGCACCACAGACGGCTGGCAGGTGGTTACGCTGCCTCAGCTGCACATCGGGGACAGCGTGGAGTGCCTCGTACGCGAGCCGGTCTTCCATGCTGACGGCTCCGTGACATCGTCGCCAGGCGGTGAGCTCACAACATGCGAGGTGTACGACTACAAGAAGGCCATGACAACAATAAATGCCGACTACACCTACATCACGTACGCACGCCCCGGTGCGGTTGCGCCCGGGGTCCTGGCTGCGACCGCCAACCACCACGTGCTAAACGCCAAGACCAACGAGGCGGTGATGGCTGGCTCGCTGGCCGGGGGTGACGAGCTGCTAGCTGTGCATGCCATCAATGGCGGCGTGACCACCACCAAGGTTCTGAGCGTCAGTACCGCCGCCGCAAAGGGCGCATACGCGCCGCTGCTCTCCAGGGGTGGCCTCCCTGTCGTGGATGGGGCGGTGGCCTACCCTTCCTCCGGCACATCTGACGTGGGCTTGGATGCCAAGCACTGGGTGAGTACTGCCTGTTGTGGCCTTGCCTTGCTGTGCAGCTGAACACGACGCCATGCACATGTTGAGTGATTGGCTGTACATCACTTGACGAATAACTGAATCAGGCCCTGCATGGATGACTGCGATCGTCTAGGTGGATGCATGGGGAGGTCATTGTTGTGAAGTTGTGTGTGACCTGGGCCCGTGAAATGATGCCATTTCACCATATGTCTTGCGCCGACCCTCTGTGTGTGCTGCTGTACCGACTGTTGTGCGTATGGTGTGCGTGCAGGGGCAGTACTACCTCAGTGCGCCGCTGTGGCAGGCGATGGATCGCAATCTTCATGGCGTTGGCAGCGCTTCAAGCCCGACCTTGATGGATCTGGGTGCCAGGCCAGGCCAAGAGATTGGTGCATTCACACGTGCCTTCTATTCCGTGGCGGAAAAGGCGGCTGCGCAGGGGCGTGAGTACCGTGACTGGGCAGGTGTGGCGCGTGAGATGCACGAGGCCATCACCGTGCTAGGCAAGGTGTACAGCGAGGAAGAGGCGCTGGCGGTGTATGACCGCCATATCCGCTAAGTCATTCGCTACCATGAGGCGATTGTACGCATTGTCGTCTGCGGATTCAATGCGTGGTGTGGTGTGAGCCACATAATGGTGCTTTGACCATTTCGCGTGAACATTGCATGACGTGCAAATAATCACTTACGGTATGCTGAAGAATTCACAATTCACACATTTGGTTCGTGTTAGTGGACAATGATGCTGTTTAGCCATTATTTCAGCGTCCTCCCCATCTGCTTCAGCAGACATGGTGCACAACTGTGGCAGGGACGGTAAGAGCGACGTGTGTCAGCGCCAATACCATAGTGTGATGCGAGCGTCTTAAGTGGTGTGAACTGCATGAAGTCTTTGGCTTGCCAGCTTACACGCCCCGTACATATGCGCACGCATGTGCAGCCAGACTTCCGGTGTCCGCCGTTAGCTAGCTTTATTGCGTGCTCATAAACCAGCCGCTCGACGTTGGCCTCTGCCATGCTGCTTGCACGACATATACGTTATTACGTGCATTGTATCCTCAGCAGCCATGATATCGCTGTGTTATTCACACCTGTTTTTGAGTGTTTTATAGCTTAGTACTTGGCACCTGCCCAGCAGCCTAGCTGCTGGGTTCTAGCGAACAAGCGAGCGCTACCGCTTCATGCACTGGTCGGTAAGGCCCGGTGGCCCGACATCTCCGAAGGTACGAACTTTATCTGCACGCGTTGCCTTGTCTTGCTTCCTAGCAGTGCTTTCTGTGAATAATTACATGGTCTCAGAGACCTTGCTCTCAGAGGCACCCCAGCCACATGTGCACGATTATGTGCACCCCATAGTGATACCCTTGTAAAACACCAATGGTAACTTGCCCTTGGTCTAATGTATGTGGTGATCGCATGGTGGTATCCTGGTAGGTGAAAGGATGGTGGTTGCTGCGGTGCTCTCATGTCTTGCTTGCTTGTGATCTCATATCAAAACACAGCGATTTCCAGCAGGCCTGCCAGCTCAGCAGCATGCATGCATCTCACGGGCTAGCACCGCTGTTGGCTACACCCCCAACACACACACATGACAAAGGGTTTTGTTCCAAACATCCGAGCGGACATGTGTACGCTCCCTAGATGCGCTGACCGGCAGCCATGAGATTACGCTGGTTGCGGCATGGCGGCAGGGGCAGCAAGGACAGCACGAACCTGCCTTGAACCAGCCAGGGCTCCACACAAAGCATGTTGAATTGCTGGTCCCCCACCTGCATGGCGTGCGTTTGGCGCGCACATGGAGGCATGATCGAGGCATGTTGCCCGCCGCACGCTGGTATACAAGGCAGGTACTCCATGCTGCAGCGTTACGCGGTGATGATGATGCAGCCCGGCGTGGCCACCACCGCCACTGCTGCAGCCGCCAACAGCCTGCCCCCCAGCACGCCCGACATACAGTACAGGTGCTGCGGCAATAAGGGAAATTAGTGGAGGGTGAGGTAGTGGGGTAGTGGCATGCTCACAGAGTCACAGAACTTGCACCGCCATGGGCCGCCCAGCAGCCCACGTGTCTCCTGGGCGGAGATAGTGCTTCGTTCCAGGGCTGTTCAAGAGCCAAGCACACGCCTGGCTCAAGCGCATGCACATATGCAGCGCTGTGTGTATGCAAGCAGGCCTGCAAGCTCGTGCAGCTTGGGGGCGTGTTACGGAAGCGCTGGATGACTTACCCTCCCAAGCCTCCAACCCACCGCATACCGTACAACCAACATACAATGTCCGGGCGTCAACTCACGCGTCTGGCAACCAGGCCAGCGCACAGCTGGTGGGCTCATCACCGCCGGGTGTGGCCAAGGAGGCGGCCGTTATGGCAGTATTGCCCGTGGCGGAGGCGCAGGCCATGCTGCACCAGGCATTGTTGGTGCAGCTGGGTGATGCAGTTGTCATGGCGGGGTGCATCGACCGGCACTGCACCAGCGGTGGGTGATGTACTGTCGGGCAACAGCCGTGTACTGACCATGCCAATAAGTGTGCAGCAGCCTCTGTGTTTGTGATTGCTGCTTTGTTTGCATCTTGCACTGCTGAATAACACATGCCGTAGCTTGCATGCCCTGGCTATCACACGCGCATCAGCTGCGCCTGCTGCACGACGCGTTGGGGTGGCCCAAAGCAGCAACCAGCAGACGCTCTCGTTTGTGTAGCAGAGGGTGCTGCTGTTGGCACGCAGACACGCTGATGTGCATGCAGCTGAACGCCACCATGGAGCACCTGCCTGCGAGCATGGACCTACTATGTGAGCAGGTGAGGGGAGGGCAGGAAGGGACTGCGCAACAGCATGCAGGGGCACACGCAGGCGCACACGCAAAGCGGGCAGATTCCGGCAACCCCACCACCCGATGGGGAGGAAGAGACCAGTCAGCCGGTCGCGATGCAGCAGCTTGTTCCACATGCACGTGCACGTGCTTCATGCTTATGTCATATGCAGCCATGGCTGTGCAGCGTAGCCGCCCGCCGATGACTGCGGCCTTCGCATTGGCCCTGCTGCGTCTCGCATCGCACCTCGGCCAGCTGCTGCCGGTGTGCGTTTGGCCTGACCTGATGCGGAGTAGGCTGGCTTGGTGCCCGTGGCTGTACTTGTCGTGCAAGGCAGCAGGGGATCATGGAGCAGGTCCAGACGCACTGGCTTCAGTGTGTGCTGTTTTGTGCTGGCGCCAGCGATGGGCCATGTGTGCACCACACAACTACCCCCGTGTGTAGGTCTGAGCCGTTCCGGGGGCATCGCAATCACCCTGATTTTTGTGCCCGTCTGGCAGACATGGATGTAAGCTTCCGTGTACCGCACCTCCAGGGTACCTGATGGCTGCTACTAGCAGTGCTAGTTACAGCCTCGGCCCTCAGGGCTTGTGATGAACGGGGCCAGGGTGATGGATCCAGGATTAGAAGCATCTAGGGCGGAGTGAAGTTGTGAAATACAGTCCGACATTGTGGTAGCATGCAGGGGAGTTGGCGGGCGACAGCAGTGGTTGCGTATACTATCCTCCAGGTGGGCGAATCCGGAAGTGTCGCCTTGGGTGGGCGTGACAGTGAGGGGCGAATGCACTGCCCGCTTCATCATGTGCAAGCGCATGTAAGGGTTAGCCGCGCTGGCAGTCGGTGCTGTGCTAGTGTTCGAGCGTGTTGTTCCAGCACGCTTACTGACAGCATGCACACTTTGGGTGCCTGGAAGCTTATTTGTCGGTTGGGACAATGCCTGGGGCAAAGTGCCTTGCAGCCCGGTCCACGCATAACGTTTGTCTCCTCACAGCGGTTCCCTTGGCTTGGGGCAGGTTGCGGCAGGCCTGCTGCGTCGGACCACCAGCGATTTGACCAGGAACATGCGTGTCAATCCTTCAATGGTGCGAAAATTGAGTAGCAGTCACAACACAGTGCAATAGGCCTGTAGTAGTGCTGAAGGTTGGTCAATTACCCCCTGCCAAAAGTATTGTGACGAGAGGCTTAGCCTTGCCACGCGCTTGCGCGCCGCCCCACAGGGAACCAAGCACACAGATATGCAGAGCTCTGAGATACAGCCCGCACCAGCCCATACAATTTACGATTTGTGTTGTCCTGAACCTGCAAGCTTGGCGCAAGCGCATGGCCGATGGCCACTTTGCCCAAGTTTTGAACCACCTGATCATGAGAGTGTTCACAGCGCCACGGGCCACTAGTGACCAGACTCTTATGCTGCACGCACAGCCACATCACATGTGCATACAACACTATGGGATTGGAACGTGGGTCCTGGCTGGAACTGGTCACACCGCCCTGGCAAGCGCTGTCGAGACCACCGCCCACCAGACCCCCTACGGAAACATCCAACAGGGTTGGTGAAATGCAAGCCACAAGTGGGTACCAGGCAGAAGTGCAGTGTAGTCCAGGCTGCAGCACACACAGTCATGGGGGTGTGGGGCAAGCTGCCTTGGGCTATAGGTCAGAGTCAAACATGCAAGGGAAGGGAAGCGAAACCACCATCAGCACCCAGAGACCACCCTGGCCAGCATATCAGGACCAACCAGGAGCGCCCGAATGCCTGAGCTGCGAACTGAGGTTGACGAAATTACCCTGCTCAAATACAAGCATGCTGCAGCTTTCCAATCATTAAACGCTGCACCGCACAGCAAGTGTCGTTTCGGCCATGATGGCCGAGGCACGCCCGTCACCGGACTTTTGGCAGAGGGTAAATGTACGGTATAGCGCACACATACTGTGGAGACATGCGCTCCTGGTTTCCGGTATTAGGAATGGCATATTGGCATAGGAACAATACTGAAATTGCAACAGCCTTGTTGCATGGTGCAGCACTCGTGCACGCACACTCAAGTTACACCGGACGGCATGCGAGACCGGCATGCGCACACATAGCTAGCGCCAGCAGGCCGGCACACCCTTGCTCGGCAGCGCGTGGCGGCCCCGGCCAAATGTTGCATGGTCCACGAACATGATACACTGCGCACTCCTGCAGCAACGCAGCATTGCGTGCAGCTGGGACAATGCTGTGTCTCCACAAGTTTGCATACATGTGCGTGTTATGGATACCTGCCGACGTGTTCCTTGCACCTAATCCAATGTCCAGTCCCGCCTGATGAGGACTTCGACAGCGCAGGGGCACTGGTGATAAACCCCGCTCAAATTATATCAATACGATTGATGATGCATTGATATGCAAGCACGATACCGCACTGCATTTTCAATTGTTCGCTAGTTGTTCATTGTTTGTTTGTTATTGTACGTCTACGGCGTTGGCGCTGTGTGGTACCCTGACCATGGCCTGTAACGGTTGTAATGCCGCCAGCATGCCGATTCCAAACAAGTGCATGAATGAATTCATAGAGCAAGCCGTGCACCCCCCCACAGGCCCCCCATAGCAATGGCGTGCGGGAGCGCATACAAAATCTGTGCGACGCCCCTGGCCGCACGCATGCGTAGTGTACAACGTGTTAGTGCTGGGGGCATCAAGGCTCGACGCTGCTGTGGGCACAGTAGCGCAGCCATCACGCCCAAGGTACGGGGCTACCCAGGCCAACGTGTCAGGCCGTAGATGTATTACGGGGAATGGGGCAAGCTAGCAGCTCGAAGCGTCCAGAACCGTCACATAGCCTGACGCTTGGGGCGTGCGTGCAGGCAGGGCCCGCACCATGGGAGGGGCAGGCAAACAGGATGGCTGTTGTGTTCAGACGATAAATGCAGATGCAGAGGACAGCGGTAGTGCGATGGCGATACCAACCGCCATCTACACCTCCACACACCAAGCTCACGCACTGACGCCGCCAGCACTGCCAGGACCATCGCTGCTGGCGTGGCTACCAGCAGTGCCGCCGCTGTTGGTGTTGCGGGGCGCTCCCCCACACGCTGTCTTGTGGCCCGCCTTCCAGTGCGCCTTCTGGCAGGCGGTGCTGCAGTAGCGCACGCGCTGGCAGCCCGCGCACAGCCCGCGCTTGCCGCTGCCGTCCACCGCACCACCACACTGCGCGCACAAGCGTGAGGTGCTGACAGGGCTGGCAGCAGGCCGTGCGGCGCTAGACGCACCCTGGGACGCTGCAGACGCATCGCCACTGTTGCTGCTGCTCGCCCCCTCAATGCCACCTGCCGTGCTAGCGCTGGCGCCACTGTTTACTTTTTCAGCTGCTGCTGCTGCTGCTGCTGCTGCTGCTGCTGCTGCTGCTGAGTCAGCGCCGCCCAGTTTCACGGCTGTAGCGAACAGCTGGTGGGCAGGTGGTGCCCCCTGACCCTCATTGGGCTGGCGGGCAGGCAAGGGCGATGCTGTGGGCACTGCGCAGGCTGATGAAATTGCTGGTGCCAGGGGGCCGGCGCCACCGCTGCCATTGCTGCTGCCATGGGGCTGCTGCATGGAGCCGGCATGCTGCTGCAGTACAGGTGGAGCGGGCAGCAGCTGGTGAGGGCCTGCAGGGCAGGTGGCGCCCAGCAACACCTGCATGCATTGCGGCATTGCGCAGACCAGGGTGGGCGACATCCACATAATTACCGTACACACACACATTCAGACATCATTGTGAATACACACATGATAACACACTAATCACGCACGTGAACACACGCCCATACAGGGTACGAATGTACAATGGCCGCACGCACCTGCACGGAGCCCTCAACGTCCGCCAGCAGCTTGCTGAGCTCAGCACGAAAGACAGCTGGGCTTGCCGGAATGCCGCATCTGTCCAGCTCAGTAAACACCCTCAGGGTGTCCATATGGCACGCCTGCCGCAGCACCTGATACAGCGAGCGGCAGGGGTTGCCACTGACTGGCTGCTGCTGCTGCTGATGCCGGGCATCAGCACAGCCTGGTGTGGCGCTGCTGCTGCTGCCACCCACTTGGACATGCGCCTCACCCCGCAGACTCTTGATGTGGTCGGCCGCCATCGTGGCACGCAGGGTGGGAAGGCGATCGGCCAACCTCGCGCTCGCCACTGCCACCATAACGGGCATGCGCTCGTCATCGCACTTGCCTAGCGCTGTAAGCGTCTGAATCAGCCCATGCCGCACCATGGTGCGTAGGTGAGGTTCTGCCATCAGCGTGAAGCAATGCGTGCTGCCGGTGCCGTGGAGGCACAGCATATGCAGGAAATGCCTCAAACGCACAATGTTGAGGTTAGGCCTGCCTTCCATCGGCATGAGGCATGCAGGCAACTTCGTCGCCATCTTCCTTGCAAGCTGCGACACTTCGTCTGTGAGAGTTGGATCGTCCACCGCCTCCATTAAGCGCTGTGCGTCAGGCAGCACGACGCGCAGCACATTCGGGTCCCGCATACGCTTGAGGAGAGGCGTCACCACTGCCTCTTGCCAGTCTGTTGCCAATTCTTTTGATGCATAGGACACGAGGTGCCCAACCAGCTCCACGATAATCCAGCCGTAGCCATCCTTATCAGGCTGCTGGTGACGCTGCATGCAGCGCAACGCGTTTACTGCATCCACGTCCAGCTTGAGGTTTGCTATCACTCGTAGCCAGTCATAGGCGCAATTGTGGCAGCGCACTGTGGTGCAAAGCACGGTGTAGAGCTTGACAATGTGTCTCGGCATGTCATACTTCACGACCTGTGGGACCAGAAAAGGCCAGCGCTTGAAAAACTCAATTCTGCTGTCATGTGCTCCCAGCCCAACAGGTGTGAAGATTACAGCAGCACGGGTGGCCCTCTATTCAACATAGGTGGCAAGGGCGGTGGAACATATACGTGGTTTCGGAGCAGTTGACTGAGGTCAAGTCTACCTGAGTCTACCAACAAAACCCTTCGGAAGACACCAGGTCCTGCAATCAGCCTGTCATCCGAGATTCATGTTGCAATTGTGAAGGGAGGTAATTCGCAGAACCTGATGCTTAAACTCACCGCAAACACCGCCTGGATCGTTGCTTTCAGCGGCACTGACTCGGCGGCCCACCAACTGAGGCAGATCTCTGAAAGGAGGATTGATGTGTTACGCCGCACAAATTCGGACTCCTGCTCGTCATTCAAGACAACGCACAGGTGCTGCAGCAGCCTCTCTGGGATGCTGGCGTTGGTCTCTCCTGTGCCTGTTGCAGCGCTTTGGGGAAGGTAATCTAGTACTTCATCTATTTTCAGCGTAGTCAAATAGCTGAGGCAGGTGATGGCAGCCGCCACTGGATGCAGGCGCTTGGGAAAACCCGCGTTGGCTGGCACGACGCAGGGCTCTCGAAAGACCCGCACCATGAACCCAGCTGGCCAGTCCTGCTTGACCACAAGATCTACAAGCTCTGGTACAAGCCTGGGCAAGACAGGCATTATGGCCGCTTTGGAGCCGACAGCGCAGCCAGCCGTGGCATCCCCATCCGGCAAAATGATCGCTAACAGCGTGCCTGTGAGCTCCCCAAGGGCGTCAGCCTGCTGCCGGTAGTGCTGCTGCAGGCCCAGCAGGCCAACTAGGGGCTCCATATATGCGCTGTGCTGCTGATTACAGACAGAGGTGTCAGGCGCGTGCAGAACTGCTGCCGCAGATAACGCGCTACAAGCTAGTTGGTTTCTGATCAACTTGTACGGAACTTGGTCCCGTTCGTGTGTGCTGGGGGTGTCAGGGATCAGAAGTGTTAGCACCTCAGACCCATTACTGCAGCACAATGAGTCCATCAGCTGCACGGCTGTGGAGGACCTCTAGGCCTCCTCACGGCCGCCCCCATGCACCGCATCGCCCCTGGCAGGATAGGCCGGAGGTGCACAAGCATGCTGTGCTGGCAGGCACACTGGCGTATGGCCATCTGTAACACATCAGGAGTGGCTACAAGTGAGTGACTACGATCCCCTGCTGCTTAATCCCTGTAGTACAGAGCAGCACCAGCGGCAGCAGGCCAGCACCAGCGGGCAAGTGGAGGTATCACATGCACGCCTAGCCCTTGCGTCAACAAGGACAGCAATTGTCTTGTTCAGCACAGGGCACAGCATGGCAATCAGCATTGAAAACAGCTGGCTGCTGCAAGCAGCAATGTGATGACTGTATGAGCGCATCCAAGCCGCAGCATGCAACGTGTCAGTGCACACCGCCTCAAGTCCAGGCGGCAGCCTGACAAGGCAATTCTGAATTTACCTGGCAACATGAATGTAAGCCCGCGTGTGCCGCACCTCCGGTGTACCTGCTGGCTGCAGGTTACAGCCTCGGGGCTTGTGGGGATGGGCCCAGGGTGATGGATTCAGGATCAGAAGCAATTAGGGTGGAGTAATGTAAATCCAGGATCGTGGTACTGGTAGCATGCAGGGGAGAAGGCAGGCAAAAAAGGGGTTGCGTACAGAGTCCTCCAGGTGGGCGAAATCTCTAATCCGGAAGTGTTGCCTCACGGTGCGTGACAGTGAGGGGCGAATGCACTGCCCGCTTCATCATGTGCAAGCGCATGTAAGGGTTAGCTGCTCAGGCAGTTGGTGCTGTGCTAGTGCTCGAGCGTGTTGTTCCATCACCGTGTTGTTCCAGCACGCTTACTGACAGCATGCACGCGGTGCCTGGACGCTTGCTCGTCGGCTGGGACAATGCCCGGGGCAAGGTGGCTTGCAGCCCGGTCCACGCACAACGTATGTCTCCCCACAGCGGTTCGCTTGGCTTGGGGCAGGTTGCGGCAGGCCTGCTGCGTCGGAACACCAGTAATTTGGTGGCCAGGAACATGGCATGCGTAGGGTTCCTTCAATGGTTCGAAAATCAAGTACACGTCCCAACACAGGGCAATCAGGCCTGCAGTAGTGCTGACGGTTAGTGAAAGTAAGGTATAGCGCACACATACCGTGGAGACATGCGCTCCTGGTTTCCGGTATTAGGAATGGCATATTGGCATAGGAACAACACTGAATTTGCAACAGCCTTATTGCACGGGGCAGCACTCACGCGTGCACGCTCAAAGCTACACCGGACGGCATGCGAGACCGCCATGCGCACGCATAGCTAGCGCCGGCAGGCCAGCACACCCTTGCTCGGCAGCAGCGTGGCGGCCCCGGCCAGTATATCATTGGTCAATGAAGATGATACACTGGCACACTCCTGCAGCAACGCAGCATTGCGTGCAGCTGGGACAATGCTGTGTCTCAGCATGCATATATGTGCGCAATGGATACCGGCCGACGTGTTCCTTGCACGTAATCCAATGTCCAGTCAGGCCTCATGAGGACTTCGACAGCGCAGGGGCACTGGTGATACCTCCGCGCAGCTTATGTCAATACGATTGATGATACATCAATATGCAAGGACGATACCGCATTGCATTTTCAATTGTTCGCTAGTTGTTGATTATTCGTTATTGCACGTCTACAGCGTCGGCGCTGTGTGGTACCCTGACCATGGCCTGAAACGGTTGCTGTGCCGCCAGCATGTCGATTCCAAACGAGTCCATGAATTCATAGAGCAAGCCGTGCGCCCCCCCACAGCCCCCCACAGCAATGGCGTGCGGGAGCGTGTACAAAATCTGTGCGAGGGCCCTGGCCGCACGCATGCGTAGTGTACAATGCGCTAGTGCTGGGGGCATCAAGGCTCGACACTGCTGTGGGCACAGTAGCGCAGCCATCACACCCAAGGTACGGGGCTACCCAGGCCAACGTGTCAGGCCGTAGATGTATTACGGGGAACGGGGCAAGCTAGCAGCTCGAAGCCTCCAGGACCGTCACACAGTCTGGCGCTTGGGGTGTGTGCAGGCAGGGCCCTTACCATGGGAGGGGCAGGCGAACAGCAGGGCTGTTGTGTTCAGACGATAAACGCAGATGCAGAGGACAGCGGTAGTGCGATGGCGATACCAACCGCCATCTACACCTCCACACACACCAAGCTCACGCACCAACGCCATCACCACTGCCAGGACCATCGCTGCTGGCGTGGCCACCAGCAGTGCCGCCGCTGTTGGTGTTGCGGGGCGCTCCCCCACACTCCGTCTTGTGGCCCGCCTTCCAGTGCGCCTTCTGGCAGGCGGCGCTGCAGTAGCGCACGCGCTGGCAGCCCGCGCACAGCCCACGCCTGCCGCTGCCGTCCACCGCACCACCGCACTGAGCGCACGAGCGTGAGGCGATGACAGGGCCGGCAGCAGGCCCTGCGGGGCTAGGCGCACCCTGGGACGCTGCAGGCACATCGCCACTGCGAGCAGCAACGGCAGTCGCATTCACACTGTTGCTGCCGCTCGCCCCCTCGATGTGACCAGCTGCTGCTGCTGCTGCTGAATCCAGCTTCACGGGTGCAACGGGCAGCTGCTGGGCAGGTCGTGCCTGCTCACCCTCATTGGGCTGGCGGGCAGGCAAGGGCGATGCTGTGGGCGCTGCGCAGGCTGATGACGATGCCAGTGCCAGTGGGGCGGCTACGACACCGCTGCCATCGCTGCTGCCATGGGGCCGTTGCATGGGGGCGGCATGCTGCTGCAGTACGGGTGGAGCGCTCAGCGGCTGGTGAGGGCCTGCAGGGCAGGTGGCGCCCAGCAACACCTGCATGCATTGTGCAGACCAGGGTGGGCGGCATCATATGTGCACATAATTACCGTCCACACACATATTCAGACATCATTGTAAATACACACATGATCGCACACTAATCACACACTCAGTTGCACACACGTGAATACACGGTACGAATGTACAATGGCCGCACGCACCTGCACGGAGCCCTCAACATCCGACAGCAGCTTGCTGAGCTCAGCACGGAAGGTCATGGGGCTTGCCGGAATGCCGTAGTGCTCCAGCTCAGTAAACACCCACCGCGTATCCATATCAGTATGGCACGCCTGATGCAGCACCTGATACAGCGAGCGACAAGGGTTGCCACTGGTCGGCTGCTGCTGCTGCTGCTGCTGCTGCTGCTGCCGGGCATCAGCACGGCCTGGTGTGGCGCTGCCGCTGCTGCCACCCACTTGGACATGCGCCTCATCCCGCAGACTCTTGACGTGGTCGGCCGCCATCGTGGCACGCAGGGTGGGAAGGCGATCTGCCAACCTCAAGCTCGCCACTGCTGTCATGACGGGCAAGCATTCGCCGTCGCAGTTACCTAGCGCTGTAAGCGTCTGAATCAGACCATGCCTCACCATGGTGCGTAGGTGAGGTTCTGCCATCAGCGTGAAGCGATGCCTGTCGGTTGTGCCATGCAGGCACAGCATGTGCAGGAAATGCATCAAACGCACCAAGTTAAGGTTGGGCCTGTCCGCCATCGGCATCAGGCATGCGGGCAGCCGCATCGCCACCTGCCTGGCCAGCAGCGACACTGCTGCGGGGCACGCAGCCCTGTCAGTAAGGATCAGGCTGAGCACCACAAGGACGTAACGTCGTGTGGCAAGGGCTCCGTCTGCGAGTGATGGATCGTCCACTGCCTCCATTAAGCGCTGTGCGTCAGGCAGCAGCACGCGCAGCACGTTCGGGTCCCGCATACGCTCAAGGAGGGGGACCGCCACTGCCTCTTGCCAGTCTGTTGCCAACTCGCATGATGCATGGGACACAAGGTGCCCAACCAGCTCCAGGATGATCCAGCCGTAACCGTCCTTTTGTGGCTGCTGGTTACGCTGCATGCAGCGCAATGCGTTTACTGCATCCACGTCCAGCTTGAGGTTTGCTATAACTCGCAGCCAGTTATAGGCGCAACTGTTGCAGCGCACTGTGGTGCAAAGCACGGTGTAGAGCTTAACAATGTGCCTCGGCATATCATACATCACAACCTGTGGGCCAAGAAAAAGTCCAGTGCACGAAAAACCCCACGAGTTTGCTGTCGTGTGCTCCCAGCCCAACACGTGTGAAGATTACAGCAGCACGGGTGGCGAGGGCGCTGGCGGAACAGTTGGTTCCGGAGCAGTTGTCTGTCAAGTCAATCAACAAAACCCTTCGGAAGACACTGGGTCCGGAAAACAGCCTATCAACCGAGATTCATGTTGCAATTGTGAAGGGAGGTAACTCGCAAAACCTGATGCTTAAACTCACCGCAAACACCGCCTGGATCGTTGCTTTCAGCGGCACTGACTCGGCGGCCCACCAACTGAAGCAAGTCTCTGAAAGAAGTATAGATGTGTTACGCCGCACATATTCGGACTCCTGCTCGTCATTCAAGACACGGCACAGGTGCTGCACCAGCCTCTCCGCGATGCTGCCACTGGTCTCTCCTGCGCCTGTTGCAGCGCCTTGGGGAAGGAAATCCAGTACTTCATCTATTTTCAGCGTAGTCAACTAGCTGAGGCAGGTGATGGCAGCCGCCACTGGATGCAGGCGCTTGGGAAAACCAGCGTTGGCTGGCACGATGCACTGCTCTCGAAAGACCCGCACCGTGAACCCAGCTGGCCAGTCCTGCTTAAGCACAAGATCTACAAGCGCTGGTACAAGCTTGGGCAAGACAGGTACTATGGCCGCTTTGGAGCTAACAGCACCACCAGCCGTGGCACTCATGTTCGGCAAAGTGACCGCCAAAAGGGCGCCGGTGAGCTCCCCTAGCGCGTCAGCCTGCTGCCGGTAGTGCTGCTGCAGGCCCAGCAAGCCAACTAGGGACTCCATACATGCACTGAGCTGCTGACGACCGAGGTGTCAGGCGCTTGCAGGCCGTCTGCCACAGGCACCGCGCAACGACGCAGTTGGTTTCTATTCTGATCGATTCCGTTCGTAACTTTGTGCCGTTGGTGTCTGCTGGGTATGTGTCAGGAGTCAGAGATTAGAAGTGACAACAAGTCAGACCGATCATTGCAGCACAATGAGTCCATGGGCTGCATGGCAGTGGAGGACCTCTAGGCCTCATCATGGCCGCTCCCCCTCCGCCACCACATGCACCGCATCGCCCCTGGCAGGATAGGCTGGAGTTGCTCAAGCATGCCATGCTGTCAGGCACACTGGCGTATGGCCGTATGAGCGCATATCAGGAGCGACTATGAGTGAGTGACTATGAATCCCCTGCTGAATCCCTCCAGTACAGTGCAGCACCAGCGGCAGGGGCAGCAGAAGGTTCAACACGCACGCCAGGGGCATTTACGCCTAGCCCTTGCACGAACAAGGACAGCAATCCGTTTTGTTCAGCACAGGCCACAGCAGTGAGGCGGTCAGCAGTGAACGTAGCTGGCGGTCAGCAGTAAACGTAGCTGGCTGCTGCAAGCAGCAGTGTGGTATGATTGTATGAGCGTGCAAGGCTTCAGTGCACGCCGCCGCAAGTCCAGGCGGCAGCCTCATCAACGCGATGAATTTGCCTGGCAAACATGAATGTAAGCCCGCGTGTGATGCACCTCCGGTGTACCTCCAGGCTGCGGGTTACAGCCTCGGGGCTTGTGACGAACGGTGCCAGGGTAACGGATTCAAGACCAGAAGCATGCGGGTGGAGTGATATCAATCCAGGGTGGATTCAGGATCAGAAGCATGACGGGAAGCGGCGAGCGAATAAGTGGTTGCATATGGAGTCCTTCAGGTGGGCAAATCTCGAATCCGGAAATGTCGCCTCGGGGGGGCGGACGGGCCAGGGAGGGGTGGATGCAGTGCCGCTTTACCATGTACACGCGCGTGTAAGGGTTGGCTGCGCAGGCAGTCGGTGCTGTGCTGGTGTTCGAGCGTGTTGTTCCAACACCGTGTTGTTGCATGCATGCGGTGCCTGGAAGCTTGCTTGTCGGTTGGGACAATGCCAGCGGAGAGGTGCCTTGCAGCCCGGTCCACATGCAACGTATGACTCCCCGCAGCAGTTCGCTTGGCTTGGGGCAGGTGGCGGCAGGCCTGCTGCGTCGGAACACCAGCGATTTGATGGCCAGGAACATGCGTAGGGTTCCTTCAATGGTTTGAAAAATAAGTACAAGTCCCAATACAGGATAATCAGGCCTGCAGTAGCGCGGAAGCTTGGTAAGTGTACGGTATAGCGAGCACATACCGTAGTGACATGCGCTCCTGGCTTTCCGGTATTAGGAATGGCATATTGGCATGAACAGCGCTGAATTTGCAACAGCCTTACTGCGCGGGGCGGCGCTCACGCATGCACGCTCAAAGCTATGCAGAACGGCGTGCAAGACCTCCATGCGCACGCATAGCTATCGCCAGCAGGCCAGCATTTTGCGTGGTCCATGGAGATGATACACTGCGCACTCCTGCAGCAACGCAGCATTGCGTGCAGCTGGGACAATGCTGTGTCTCAGCATGCATATATGCACGTTATGAACACCTGCTGACGTGTTCCTCGCATGTAATGCAATTTCCATTCAGGCCTGACGAGGACTACGACAGCACAGGGGCACTGGTGATACCCCCGCTCAACCTATGTCAATTGATGATACATTAACATGCAAGTACGACACTACATTGCATTTTCATTTCTTCGCTGTTTGTTCATTATCTGTTCGTTATTGTATGTCTACAGCGTCGGCGCGGTGCTGTACTTTGACAATGGCCTGACACGGTTGTGATGCCGTCAGCATGTTGATTCCAGATGAGTGCATGAATGAATTCATAGAGCAAGCAGTGCGCCCCTCACCACAGCCCCCACAGCAATGGCTTGCGGGAGCGCATAAAAGATCTGTGCAAGCGCCCTGGCCGCACGCATCCGTAATGTACAATGCGCTAGTGCTGGGGGCACCAAGGCGCACGCTGCTTGTGGGCACAACAGCGCCGCCATCACACTCAACGTGCGGGGCCACCCAGGCCAACGTGCGAGGCCGTAGATGCATTGGAGAATGGGGCAAGCTAGCAGCTCATAGTGTCCAGGACCGTCATACAGCCTGGCGCTTAAGGTGTGCGTGCGTGCAGGGCCCATACCATGGGAGGGACAGGCAAACAGGTTGACTGGTGTCAGGCGATGAATGCAGATAGTGCTCTGCTGCCAACCGCCACCTACACCTCCACACACACCAAGCTCACGCGCCAACGCCGCCAGCACTGCCAGGACCATCGCTGCTGGCGTGGCTACCAGCAGTGCCGCCGCTGTTGGTGTTGCGGGGCGCTCCCCCACACGCCGTCTTGTGGCCCGCCTTCCAGTGCGCCTTCTGGC
Source organism: Chlamydomonas asymmetrica (assembly GCA_001662385.1). Classification (NCBI taxonomy): domain Eukaryota; kingdom Viridiplantae; phylum Chlorophyta; class Chlorophyceae; order Chlamydomonadales; family Chlamydomonadaceae; genus Chlamydomonas; species Chlamydomonas asymmetrica. The sequence goes on from BDDA01000771.1 coordinate 24,764, forward strand.
AGGCGACGCTGCAGTAGCGCACGCGCTGGCAGCCCGCGCACAGCCCGCGCCTGCCGCTGCCGTCCACTGCACCACCGCACTGTGCGCACGAGCGTGAGGCGCTGACAGGGCTGGCAGCAGGCCGTGCAGCGCTAGGCGCATGACGGGGCGCTGCAGGCACATCGCCACTGTTGCTGCCACTCGCCCCCTCAATGCCACCTGCCGTGCTAGCGCTGGCGCCAACGTACACCACTCCAGCTGGCGGTGCTGCTGCTGCTGCTGCTGCTGCTGCTGCTGCTGCTGCTGCTGCTGCTGAGTCACCGCCGTCCAGCTTCACAGGTGCAGCAGGCAGCTGGCGGGTAGGTGGTGACCGCTGTCCCTCATTGGGCTGGCGGGCAGGCAAGGGCGATGCTGTGGGCGCTGCGCAGGCTGATGATGATGCCGGTGCCAGTGGGGCGGCGCCACCGCTGCCATTGCTGCTGCCATGGGGCTGCTGCACGGGGGCGGCATGCTGCTGCAGTACGGGTGGGCTGGTGAGGGCCTGCAGGGCAGGTGGCGCCCAGCAACACCTGCATGCATCCCGCACAGCAGGGTGGGCGGCATCACGCGCGTGGTCGTGCACACACAAATCTGACGCCTTCACTCTTAACATCTCGGTCGACGGCAACCTGGAGCAACATGCGAGTAACATGTCAAGACATCACCCTGCAACGGTGGTTTGGGTTCGAAAAGGTGCGCCCCCTTCTCATTCACTCATGCACACACTGACATACACACACACAGATCACCGCCCGCTGTCACAGTGTTGCGCACACCCCAGCTCCGCAGCTGCACTGACGCGCATGCACCACCCCCTCCCATCTCAGCTGTTCACCCCGGACCCCGGACCACTGACCCTGCTGGACGCTGCTCGTGCCCCGTGTTCAGGTGACTTTTCGCTGCGAGTTCAAGTGCTGCCTGTTGCTGCGCTACGTTGTTGCTGAGCTCTAGCCAGTTTCTAGTTATTTCGTCGCTCTGCCTGCCCTGCTCACGTGCACTTGCACTGCATCTCGGGCTGGGGTGCCCTCACGCGTTGCGCGCTGATCAGCTTTGACAGCAGCAGCACCGCTGGAGCAGCACAGACATTTTTAACACACTTTCACCCACAGACCGCTTTTACTACAGCCACCGACTCAGAGCATCAGACCGCTGTTCCCTTTGCGCCTGCCGTCAGCGCAGCCCAGACACCTCGCCACCCTCAGGTGCAGTTCCCACCATCACGCATAAGCACACATACAAGCACACTGCACGGCCCCACGGAAAGCATGCTGCATGGCCCAACGGGAAGTAAATCCACTTGAACACACAGATCACATGCACATGCACACACACACATACACAAACACAGACGATCACATAACCACATAATCACATAATCACGTGAACGCTCACCTTCAGCTTCAGCTTCAGACCTTCAGCGCAGGTGCTGGATCAGCGCAAACACCCATGGGCGGGCCACGGCCACACACACCAACGCACCTGCACGGAGCCCTCAACATCCGCCAGCAGCTTGCTGAGGTCAGCACGGAAGACCGCTGGGCTTGCCGGAATGCCACAGTTCGCCAGCTCAGTAAACACCCTCAGGGTGTCCATATGGCACGCCTGCCGCAGCACCTGATACAGCGAGCGGCAGGGGTTGCCACTGACTGGTCGGCTGCTGCTGCTGATGCCGGGCATCAGCACAGCCTGGTGTGGCGCTGCTGCTGCTGCCACCCACTTAGACATGCGCCTCACCCCGCAGACTCTTGACGTGGTCAGCCGCCATCGCAGCACGCAGGGTGGGAAGGCGATCTGCCAACCTCACGCTCGCCACTGCTGTCATAACGGGCATGCTCTCGTCGCCGCAGTTCCCTGGCGCTGCCAGCGTCTGAATCAGCCCATGCCGCACCATGGTGCGTAGGTGAGGTTCTGCCATCAGCGTGAAGCGATGCGTGCTGCCAATGCCGTGGAGACACGGCATGTGCATGAAATTCCTCAAACGCACAAGGTTGAGGTTAGGCATGCCCGCCCTCGGCATCAGGCATGCGGGCAGCCGCATCGCCATCTTCCTTGCAAGTTGCGTCACTCCTTCGAGGCACGCAGCCCTGTCAGTAAGAAGCAGGCTGAGCAGCACAACGAAGTGGCACCACACGGCCAGGCTTCCGTCGCCTGAGAGTGATGACTCGTCCGCTGTGTCCATCAAGTGCTGTGCGTCGGGCAGCAACACGTGCAGCACGTCCGGGTCTCGCATACGCTCGAGGAGAGGCGTCACCACTGCCTCTTGCCAGTCTCTTGTCTTGCCTGCGAAGGAGACGAGGTGCCCAACCAGCTCCAGGACAATCCAGCCGCAGCCATCCGTATCTGGCAGCTGATAAAGCTGCATGCTGCGTGCCGCGTGTACTGCAGCCACGTCCAGGTTGAGGTTTGCTATCACTCGCAGCCAGCCATAGGCGTGCCGCGTGTACTGCAGCCACGTCCAGGTTGAGGTTTGCTATCACTCGCAGCCAGCCATAGGCGCAATCGTGGCAGCCCATCGTGTGGCAAAGTATGTGGCAGAGCTTGGCAATGTGCCTTGGCATATCATACTCCACGACCTGTGGGACCAGAAAAAGTCCAGTGCACGGAAAACCCGACGAGTTTGCTGTCATGTGCTCCCATTCCAAAAGGTGTGAAGAGTACAAAAGCACGGTTTGCCACTATTGGACTCCGGGTGGCAGAAAGGTGGTTCCGGAGCAGTTGAACAAGTCAGCCAACAAACCCTTCGGAAGACACAGGGTCCGCAAAACAGCCATCCTCCTAGGGTCTGTTGCAATGAGAAAGGAAGTAAGTCGCAAAACATGACCCTTAAACTCACCGCGAGCACAGCCTGGATCGTCGCGTCAAGCGACACTGACTTGGCGGCCCAATGACTGAGGGAAATCCCTGAGAGAAGGATTGATGTGTTACGCCGCACAAATTCGGACTCCTGCTCGTCATTCAAGACAACGCACAGGTACTGCACCAGCCTCTCTGCGGTGCTGCCACCGGTCTCTCCTGTGCCTGTTGCAGCGCCTTGGGGGAGGAAACCTAGTACTTCGACCGATGTAAGCATATCCATATAGCTGAGGCAGGTGATGGCTGCCGCCACTGGGTGCAGGCACTTGGGAAAATCCGCGGCGCGTGGCACGCGGGGCTCTCGAAAGACCCGCACCTGCAACCCAGCTGGCCAGTCCCGCTTAAGTATCAGATCCACCAGCGCTGGTACAAGCACGGGCAACAAAGTGAATGCTACGGCCTCTTCGGGGCTGACAGCACCGCCAGCTGTGGAACTCTCATCCGCCAACAAAGTGACAGTCAGCAGCGTGCCGGTGAGCTCCCCAAGGGCGTCGGCCTGCTGCAGGTAGTGCTGCTGCAGGCCCAGCAGACCAACTAGGGACTCCATACATGCGCTGTGCTGCTGATTACAGACAGAGGTGTCAGGCGCGAGCAGAACTGCTGCCGCAGGTAACGCGCAACAAGCTGGTTGGTTTGTGCTGCTAATTACAGACAGAGGTGTCAGGCGCGAGCAGAACTGCTACCGCAGGTAACGCGCAACAAGCTGGTTGGTTTCTGATCGACTTGTACGGAACTGGTCTCGTTCGTGTCTGCTGGGTGCGTCAAGGATCAGGAGTGACAGCTACTCAGGCTCATCACTGCAGCACAAGGAGTTCATCAGCTGCACAGCAGTGCAGGACGTCCTCACCACCGCTCGACCCTCCATCACCTCATGGATTGCGCCGAATTGCCCCAGCAGGCAGGATAGGCTGGAGTTGCTCAAGCATACCATGCTGTGGCATGCTGATTGGCATATGGCCGTATGTGCACACGTCTGGAGTGCCCACGAGCGAGGGACCAGTCACCTGCCACTGAATCTCTCCAGTACAGTCCAGCACCGCGGGGCAGCACCAGCTGTCAAGTGAAGGTTCAACACGCACGCCGGGGCATTTACGCCTAGCCCTTGCACGAACAAGGACAGCAATTGTTTCGTTCAGCACAGGACACAGCACGGCGATCCGGAGCGGCAGCAGCAAGCTGCTGCAAACAGCAGGGTGGTATGACTGTGTGAGCGTCCAAGGCGCAGCATACAACGGTTCAGTGCACGACGCCGCGATTCCAGGCGCGGCCTCCATCGAGGCAGTTCTGAATAAAGAATATGCAGGTGTACCCAGAGTCAAAAGAATAGCTCAGGAATCATACGTTGTAAGGACGGTGCAACAACATGATGCACCAACGAGAGAATCTGTGCATTGAGCCTATGATTGCGGCTCTGGGAACCCAAGGCATGCAGTCGATTTCGTGGGTAGGTTGGGCTCGCAGGTTTGTCATGACCGTCAGGTAGTCAGCAGCACGTGCACAGTCATACACATTCGCACACCCACCGCGCGCACGAATCCATGAACCCTTTCGTCGGAGGCAAGCTGATGATGCCGGGTGGCGTAGCGTTGACAAGAGCTACAGCCGACCGTGCGCATGCAGACGCTAGCGCTGTGCACTCAAAGGGTGCAGCCCCCACTGTATCACCAGCAGGCGGAGCGCTAGAGCACCTCTGCACACACAACATCAGAGCGCTCCGAAACCCGAGCGCACGCTTGCCTCCAGAGGGGCAGGGCAGCTCGGGGCGAGTGTGCTCACATGGTGGCACTCGTGATCACAGCGTCAAGGCCCCAAACTACTTGTACCCCGGTCGCATCGATACTTTCGTACCACAGTGCATGTCATCATGCATTGCATATTTGCACATGATGGGTGCTGCGCAGGTGCACACCGGTCGATGTGCACATCCATACGCACACGACTGGATTCATTTGATCAATGATTTCCATACGTCAAGGGTCCACACGTCAGTTGAGCCCCATACGGGTCGACCAAGGTCAGGCCATCAGTTCTCCGCCCATCACACGGCATCGGCAATTCGGCCTCAGCTCGCGCCCACTTTGCTCTCGTCCTCCACGACCTGGCAGGGGTTGGGCGGCGCTGTCGCCTCCAGCGCCTGCAGCGCCTTGCGCAGCGCCGCCGCCAGGTCCTTCCACACCTCCTGCTGGTCCTCACCCGGCTGGTTGCAGCGACACGTGATCGCGCTCAGGTCAAGCGGCTCGCCTGCATGCACAAACACGTGTAGCACACACACACACGTAGCACACTGCATGGCCCCACGGGAACCAAATATTCCTAACCCACAACCGCGTTACATATGGACGGTATGGTACGTGACAACATCTAGGCAGGGTAAGCCAGGTGTGGAATGCAACAGGCATGGTGTGCATGTGAGCACGAGAGCGTGCCGCTGCATGCTCAGCAGTGGCGGATCAATGCCAGGTCAGCAGCAGGCACCTCTGAGAAGGACAGCCGCTTGACTGCTGAGGGGAGACGTGCCAAGGAGGGCAGAGTTATGTCATCATGCGCACGTCCCAAGCCACAAAGCCAGTAGTGGCAATGACGGCAGCACTGCTATGCACACACGCACAACGGTGCTGCTGCTGCTGCTGATGCTGATGCTGCTGATGCTGCTGAGCGCCTTACCAATCGTTATGGTGACCTGTTGCCCTGCGGAAAACATCTTGGCGTTGACTGGCAGCACGTTGCCCATGCCGCTATGGTAGAAAGGAAGAATGATTGGGTCCCTGCGCCCACCAAGCATTACACATGCAGGCATGAGCCATGCATGCATGAGCCATGCAGGCAAGTCACACACGCCGGGACAAAGACCAAAGGCGCAAGGACAGACGAGTTATGGGGTCAAGGCACAGAGCAGCAGGGAACACCTTCCTCGGGTTCCGGCAAGCGCCATTGCGTTCAGGTACAGCAATCATGCTGCACGCATGTCAGACACCGGCTTTGTCGCAAAGAACTCAACCCACGTAACATGGCCAAAAGCAGGGAATGGCAACTCCCAGTCTCCCACGATGACCTAGCACCTGCCCTAGCGCTCGTCCAATCATACCGTAGAGCCGCAATACACATGCCAAGAACAAAGAGTGGCTGTGGCCAGCTCTTGATTGAGAGAATCCCGCATCGCGCTGGCGTGCATGCAGCAACTCACCGTCCGCCTGATTCAAGCTTCGAGTCACAGATAACTTTGCCCACGCCCCACTTCAGCCTGCCCAGCTTGCCGTCAAAGTTGATGCGGCCCTCCGGGAAGATGTGCACCCACTCGCCCCGGCCCAGCGTCTTGGACATGAGCCCCACCACCGGCTGGTACACGCCCTTGCCTCGCTCCACCGGCAGCACCTTGCCGCTTCGGAAGAACTGCCTGCGCGGTGCAAGGCATGCGCCCACTGTGACTATGCTGTGCTATGGGGCAGGCAGCAGGCTGCGTCAGGTTTCCTTTGCGGTCAGCACGCACGGCCAAATGTGCCGATGCATGTGTTTGCATACGCATGCATGTGTGGGGGCCAGGCACGGAGATGCAGAAGGTCGTGTGCGGGAGAGGTTGATGTGGTCTGGGCCACCACGAAATGGCAAGGGGCATCCGCGTCCATGAGTGCGTGTCGTGTGTTGATACATCCCAAATTGGACACACCACACAGCGGCGTGGTTGCTGGTCCCAACCCCGGTGGGTGCGCAGTCCACATGTTTGCCAGGCGGCACCCTCTTTGTGGCATGACGCCCTGTAGTCCACCCATGCTACCAACACGCGTGGTGTCACCACAATCCGCATTCAGCAGCCCTGATGTCCCCAGCAAGCACTGCTTGGGCAACCGCTGCATGGTATGATTGCCGTGCTCACATCACCCAGCACCGTCACTCAGTGTTGCTGCTGGGCCGACCAGACCCCAGGCCAGCTCCCCACCCCACCCCACCCCGCGCCGCCAGTACAATGCCCCGAGTTCGCAGCATAGCAACGTTAGGCCCTGCCACAGCCGTATACATGTGCGGCAGCACCCACCTGAGGAATTCGTTTTTGAAACAAACCTCGCGTGCACATATAGACCAGCGCATCTCACGCGTCTGCAGTGGCTCCAGCCAGAAGTGCCTCCACGGAAGCATCGCGGAGATGACGCCTGGGTCATCGTACATGCTGCACGTGCATGTCGCCACCACAAGTTTGCAACACACACCACCATTCACACAGCAAGGACCACAGAAGTTAGGGGTGTTATGCAGAGGAGTGGGCCTTGGGTGGACACATGACGAGCGTGCCTGCTGCAGGGGAAAGGCGACGAAGCAAAACGCATCAGCAGGCGCAAAGGGGCAAAACCAAGGGCGACGGATGTATGAATGCGCTCAAGCAAAGTGTACGTGACAGGCGCACACATCAGGCTGCAGAGGGCAAAGGGGGTGCGTTTAGGGGAGTGGGGAGGGCAGGAGGTGTAAGGCAGGGGCGGGGTGTTGCACAGGTCTAGTGCTGCGATGCCTTTGATGGAATCGGCTGTTTAGCACAGGGCAGCCGTGCTGCATAGTGCACAGCAATGGACGAGAACAACCCCGTAAGTTCTGGTAAGGAATGCCCAGGCCTGCCGCGGGACCCGTAGATGGGGCAGACAGGAACGCACCGTGCTGATTGCTCGGCGCGCTCCTGCACCCGCAACACTGTGTATAGAGCTTCATGCATTCAACTTATTGTCGTCGTTCAACCCTCCTCTTGCCCAACAACCATGCAGGTTTGTGGTCGTGTGCGTCAAGCGGTAGTCAGACAAAATATCCACCATGCCCCCAACACATATGCGCAAAAGGCATAAAACGCGTGTAATTGCTATCATAAAGAACTGCTGCTTCTATGATGCGCAAAGGCGTAGTAGTGTTCACAGCGCCAAGCGTCTGTTGACGCCTGGGAACGGCGTGTTGATGATACCTACTAATCACCCCTAGCCCCAGTGTGCGAAATACACTGCTCAAAGGAGACCAGGCCAGCAGCAAGCCCAACACAGCTCAATGCAGCCCTTCACCCATGCTTGAGGCATTCGGTTTGTCGGTATCGACAGCCTGTGAGCCCCTCAGCAGGAACTCGATCTTTCCCATCGATGTCACGCAAACATTACGAAAACAAAGCACTGAACCTTTCAGGCCCAGTCGCAGCTGATGATGCTTGGTGAGCGCGAAGTCATAGGTGCCTCACCTCGTGTGGTTGGAGACCGTTAGCAAGCCAACGCCAGGCGGCCTGTCTGAGACGGCGTTGATGAGGGCCTGCTGGTTTACGACTGTCGTGCTGTTCACAATATTAAGGATCAACTTACTGAAACTCGACACCAACCCGAGCGTAAAACCCCTGCCTATGTCGCCCCATGGCGGACTTTGCCACGCTGCAGTGACCGGTTCGTCCATCGCCCCTCCAAGACGACAAGAGAGTGCACGAGTCTCCGTGTGCAAAGCATGTAGTCCTTTAAAGGTGATATCCTAATGGTGTGTGTGCAAGCGAGGCACTGACACCTTGAGTATCATTCCCAACCGATGCTTTTTTGCCTTCCACGTTGTGGTTTCGGAACATTTGGAAGACGAGCAATTCACAAATACCAGCCTGCACCACCAAGACAACATAAACCAATCGTATGCCTGAAAAATGTTATGTATTGATTTGCTGTGTGAGAACACGTGCAAGCGGCCCGGAGCAGCGACTGTTTTCTTCTTCGCTGCGGCTTATGGATGGTCCAGGAGACGAGGACGAGTACGCTGTGTACTCTGATGAAATGGTTGACACATCAGGAAGCGAGGAGGATGGCTGCTTTGACCAGGACGTGCAGAGCATGGCCCAGTGTGGCAGCGCCACCGCGGTGCGGCAGCCAGACCCACGGGGCGATGCCACTGAGGCTCTGGACGCAGGGCCGCTCGCTGAAGTCCAGCACCGCAGACATGTTAAAACTCCAAGCTTTCCAGATGGCTACATGTCTGGTCCAGGACTTGGGCGCAGCACAGGCAGCAGCGATACACACGTGCCGCGACCTGCACACGCCTGCACACCAGTACCGGGCTCTGGTCTTGGCTGGGCAACACCGCCACGGCCACAGAAGGCTGACGTTACTGCAGCAGGTGGTGTGGATCCACAGTTCAGCGGGGCCTCAACGGCAAGCCTGGCGAGTCAGCACACAGTGCAATACCAACACGACCCAGCCGCAGAGGGCGTCCAGGAGGGCAGCCACGAAGGCTGCGACCAGCAGGTACAACAAGTTCAGCCAAGCCAGGCGGTGAGCCCATCAGCGTCTGCAATCCTTTCAGACGCGGTAGTGCAGGACTCGGCATCACCAGCGTTGAGGCCAAGACAGCGACCCGTGCGGCCAGCGCCTGCCGGTATTGACGCTGACTGCTGCGCCAGCTCCGGCGCAACGCCTGCAACTGGCTGCGCCACACATCCTGGAGTCAGCACTGATGATCAGGAATCCCCGAGGGATCCGCAGGACCTGCCGCGTCCATGGCAACCGCCACAGCCGTTGGCGGCAGACATGCTCCTACCTCAGCTGCCCACTCTATGGCATCCTCATCAGACCAGCACCCAGGAAGGAGCCAGCTCAACATGCTACAGCACAGCACATCACCAGCAGCCTGTGCTAGAAATCCCTTCCATGCAGCAATCCAGGCATCCGCCTTTGATTCGAACTGCGTCGCTCCCAGCTGCTGGTGCTGCCGTGGCGGGTACCGACCGCCAGGCAGCGGTGCACCCAGGGCGTCAAGTCGCCAGTGGGGCCAGTAGTGAGGGGCATAGCAGCCGGGTGGAGCAGCCCCAGCAGCAGCAAGCAGTGTGCCGCAAGTCCCTGCACCCGCTGTTTGATCAGTATGCAACCCACCGGCATAGGACAGCACCGCAGGCGCCTTTGGCACTACCCTTGAATAACGTCCCACAAGAGCAGCAGCAGCAGCAGCAGCAAGACGATCACCACCAGCAACAGCACCAACAGGCTCACCGCCCAACTCCGCCCGTTGTTAATGGGGCGGTTATGCCTGCTGTCGATCACACCCAACAGCCGCCCCTCAATCGGCCAGCCGCCGCGTGGCCACCATCAAGCCTCCCGCTCCACACGCACTCCCACAGCTACAGGGCAGCTTCTCACTTCGTGCCAGGCTACATCGGCGGTAGCAGTGACTCTGCATGGTGGGCGCCACCTCCTATGCCACAACAACACCCACCAGTGGGGAGTTTTACTTGTTCAAACACGGCCGGCTCTTCCTGGCCCTCTTCGGCTGCTGTTAATGGAGAGGCAGCTCGGCAGGGCAGCCGTCAGACCGATGCTGGTAGTGGAAGAAGCAGCGGGAGGCCCGGAAGTGAGGCATGGCCAGAGGGGCCGTACACGAACCTGGCCACTGCGGCACGGCAACAGAGGAACGACTTGGTAGAGATCGCGGACCGTATGATACAGGTACGAGACACTGCAACAATTCCACTGCCTGGCATACCAGGCTGTTGTTTCATGACAACCATGTCTTGGTACATTGAGCCGAGGATGTATCACTCACACCTCAGCGTGCAGACAAACCACCAGCCCATCCCCTAATGGCCTACGAGGCCACCGGATGTGAGGTTGCTCAATCGATCATCGAGCCCATTCAATGGCGTCAGAGCCAGTCAAATGCCGTTGAATCCCCTGCCTGGAAGGTGCCCTCGCCTTTCCTTGCTACTCGCCTTTCTGCTTGGTGCTAGCTCACCTCTGAGCGCGGACTGCAGAGGGCCGAACCTGATTTGGCCACCTCTGACGGTACGCAAATGTGCATGTTGATGCGTGCATGGAACGTGTCTCCAGACATGGAAATGTCGGTTCCATGAGGCCAACGGCGCCATGCGGGACTTGCAGTTCGAGGTACGTGCATGCGCAACGCTCCCACCACTGCCATCCACACACTCTCGTCAAGCACACTGCACGGCCCCACGGAAAGCACACTGCATTACCCCACGGGAACCAAATACTCTAAACACACTCTCGTCGCACGTCTGCAAGTGCTTGGCCTGCACTCAGCAGTGAAGCTAGTGGCAGCATACTGATTGCTGGTGTCTATTTTATGCCGAGCGTAGTTCTACCGGTATGCTTTCATTACTGCCTGCTCGAGTGTATGGGCTGAAGGGTGCACACTGCGCAGCTCATCCGCACAGCCGCGTTCCTCATGCCCCTCGCACCTCCATGCGCCGTTGCTGTCGCCAGATGCGGCTGCTCGCACGGCGTGAGGCGGGGCTGTCCGCTGAGCTGGCGGGGCGGGCGGCTGAGCTGGCGGCCGCCACCAGCCGCGGTGACAAGGCTGACCAGGAGCGAGAGGAGCTTAAGGGTGAGAGTGGCGCTGCATGCCCCCATACATAAGAGTGCCGCCAGTTGCACCTTGATTGGGAGACCAGTGTCCAACATCAGCCAATGATGAACCAGAATCACAAGCTGCTGCTTGCCTACGTTCTCTCAACGTTCCCACTTTCCCTCCTTACGTTGCCTTACGTAGCCGAGTTCATTATCGCATGCCACACCCGCGCCATCCTCCCACACGATGAGTCCTGCTCTCTTACATCTAGAATGGACTAGTTGGCCCAAGTGATGTAAACTCAATCAATCATTCATTCAATTACCGTATCACAAGCTTGAGCCCGTACGTCATCAGCATGGCAAGCGTGGCAAGCGTGTGCCTGTGTCCATGCCCAGTCACACAGTGGCTTGTCATCAGGATCTATCCGGTTTTGTGTGTACCGCTGTGCAGCCGCCTTGGAGCGTGAGGTGAAGAAGCTGTCGGAAGATGAGTCAGCGCTGGCTCTTCTCAGGCAGCGGTGCGAGGCTGCTGAGGCGCTCAGCGCTGCGCACCAGGCGCTCGTGGACGACGCACGCGCCGCCGCGGAGGAGGCATGCACAGCGGTTTCGGAGCAGCTGGCGCAAGAGCGCGTCAAGTCCGCAGAAGCGCAAGCAAAGGTTCAGGTGTGCATCGTAGAAGCGCGCATTGACAAGCTTTGGAGTTTGTGCTTCCAACAGCGGTGATGGGTTCACGAGAATGTTTGTGGGTCCAGAGGTTGCAGTCGCATGCGCTTGCCTGACATGGTTCAAGCCAGCGAAATGAAGGGGGATACACAGGGGGGATACACAGCCAGCATCCGAAAAACACAAGTGCAGGCTAGCTTCCTGTTGTCTTTGTCACACAGCTGCGCCATCGCGCACTTGCGAATCACAATGCATGCATGCAAAATGCACACACACATGTCAGCATGTGATGATGGACTGATGGATTGATGGTCGTGGCAGGAGCTCACCACGCGTATGGAGGAGCTGAGCAGTGAGTTGGACTCGGCTCAGGCGCGACTCTCCCAGGCCGAGTCCGAGGCAGCTTCCCATGCGGCCGGCCAGCAGGAGAAGCTGGCGGGGCTGGAAGGGAAGCTGCAGGAGGCGGCCGCTGACCTGGCGCGCTCCCGGGCGCAGGCCCAGCAGGGCGCGGTGCAGCGCAGGCAGCTGGAGCAGCAGCTGGGCGCCGCGAGGGCAGAGCGCGGCAGCGCTGAGGCGCGGCTTGCAGAGCTGCAGGCGGCCATGGCGTTACAAGCGCGCGACAAGGTGGGGTAGGTCGGTGGTCCCTAAGAGTGAGTGCACGAGAGCGACGGGGTGGCGCTGTGCGCACATTTGTAGCTGGTGCATTACTGGCACGGGGCAAGTCTGTGATAGGGGTCAGGAGGCCAATATTTGGCCTGTTTCTGTTGCTGCCGTGATGCCAGTGATGCTTGATCTTCCTGCTGGTGTGGTGCTGACAGACCAATTCCTGCACAATGCGTGTGTGGGGGGGCAAGTTGTTGATGGGCCAAATTGTCCCAGCCTTTCTCGTCTTCTTTGCCATGAACCGAGTTCAGCCGCCCTTCCCGGTAGTCAAACCGCATGGTTTTCCCCGCCCCTGTCCCCCCACCTTGCTTGTGCGCCCACTGCGTGTCCCTTGCACCCCTCCCTGCACGGCATCCCTCCCTTCATGGTGCACGCTCGCACCAATGCATGTGCGTGTAGGAAATTCAATGCGCATGCACGTGTTCGCGTGTGCATGAGGTGCAGGCGGAGGCGGAGCGGTTGCGCCAGGAGGCGCTGCAGCGCTGCGAGGACCTGGGGACTGAGCGAGACCAAGCTTGCCGGGAGGCTGCAGCGGTGCGTGACGAGGTTTCGGAGCTGCGGCAGGAGATGTCGCTCTCCGCGCTCACCGCAACCGCGCTGCGCACGCGGCTGGCAGAGGTGAGGAGGGTTGTTGCTGTGCCTGACAGCCAATCTCAGCACCAGCTACCGTATCCTGCTGAACTTGGCGGACCTGCCTGGTGGAGCACGCCACGCCAAAAGAGCTTGGACCACTGACCTTGCCCACTGCTCTCCCAGCACTCTGGATTTATTGTAGGGTATGCGGCTTGTCACAGCAACGTAACAAACACCGGAGACGTACACACGCCACAACCTCACCTTGGCCTTTTGTGGTTCACAGCACCCAACCGTGCAGTCAACTGGTGTCAGATTGCCTACGCATGTGCCACACCACCGGTGGTATGAATGCGGATGTACCGGTGCTGCTCGCGCAGGCATCTGATGCGCTGCATGAGGCGCGGCAGAGGGGCAACGAGCTGGCAGCACTCACTCAGGAGCAGGAGGCCAAGTGCAGCGCACTGCAGGCAAGTGCTCCACAGCGCCCGGCGCATGAGAGTGCGCTTGCGCCCGAGGCCTTGCTGACCGTTTTCAGAGTAGGATTTTTTAACTTATTTTTACATTTGGAGCTTTCTAGCCGAGGCCGACACTCCCCTCAGATGAGAACCGAAAGTGCTCGCAGGGCAGGATCGTGCATTGTTGTGCTGAGCCAGTGCAGCATGTGTTGGCCGTAGTGCCGGCTAGCTTGCTGTGATCTCCATGCTTTGGCCGGCATGCCATGCAAACCACAGGGGGGATACACCTGGAGTGTTGGGATGGCTGACTTTGGGCTTGCAGACCGTGCCAGGCATGCTTCTTGAGCATAACCTCGTGGGGCTTTTTTGAGTTGGTGACGTGCCCGCAGCACTGAGCCACAGTGCCGAGTTGCTTGCCAATCCTATGTTCGTGCACCAATTGTGCAGGTGGAGGTGCAGGACTTGAGCCAGCGCTTGCTGCAGGTGTGATGCTCACACTAACAGCCGACAAATCAGTGATGAACTGTCCTGCTAAACCTCTCTGTCGGCAGCCACACGCACGCAACGCCCATTCATTTGGGGGACTTCGGACCAGATAGCGTGGCTGACGCCTTGGCATCTTCAAATCCTTGCATGTTGTAGTCCTGCCACTGTGTTCCCTCATGCTAATATGGTTCCCGCCCAGACGTGTGCAACACTGTGTGTGACACTGTGCGTGTGGATGTGACCGCCAACATGCAGGCAGCCCAGGAGGTGTCGCGGGTGGCGGCGGATGCGGAGCGCCAGCAGGCCGCCGCCACCGCCACGCACGGCGCTGCGCTGGAGCAGGCGCACGCGGCGGCGGAGGCGCAGCGCCACCTCAACCAGCAACTCGCACGGCGCCTGCAGTGCATGTGCGGCCAGGTACCTTTCTTGCACACAATAAACGTGATAAGGGTATGCAGTGATATGCGCATCCCAGGAGAAGCGGGTCTTGGTTTTTGATGCACTGCCTGGCGCTTGAGTGAGCCTTAGAGTTTCAAGGCGCTCACATTGACGACGCAGTAATACAGTACAGTAGTTTGCATGGACTCGGGCATGCGGTTGTGTGCTTGGTTGGGTCGTACTGCAGGAGGAGGCCCTTGCAGTACAATCTCAGGACACCCTGGAGTCGCTGGCTCACACGATGGAGGGGGCGCTGCCCAAGATCAGGTCAGCAGCCGTCACACGCACCAACGGCGGCAGTCGCTGTCATGATCATATGGGTGCTAGCACCTGCCTGTTCCTGCATGGTGGTTTGCGTACAGCCATACAACCACCACAGCTTGGACCACCACACCATCACCACGTTTTAACATACGGTACATGACTGACGCACGTGTGCGTGTCAGGTGTCACGCGTCGAGCATCAAGCATCAACGGCATTGCTATTATCGACTTGTGCTGCGCCTTCAGGAACGCTATCGTGGAGGCGCGCGTAGCGGCAGCGCGCTCGGAGGCCGTCGAGTCTGCGCAGTGCGCTGTGTGCCTGTCCGCCCCGCGAGACACCTTTTTAAACTGCGGGTGGGTGAGCGACTGAGCGGGCGCCACCTGTATTGTCCCCATCGGGGACCCCATGTGATGCCCGGCCCTCCTCACAGGGGTTTGGGGGGTCGTGGGGGAAGGGGGGCAGGCAAGTGCACGCCAACGGGTGGGATGTCGCCGTCGACTGTGGGGTGAGGCCACACTCTCGGTGCACTGCATGTGGGTGCTGAGGCTGCACAACTAATGTATGGCTGCCTTTGCGCCCCTTAACGTATCTGCCGCTCTGGGGAGCATGTCCAGCCTGTGCGTTGGACGAAATGAGCGTGTGTGACCGCGTGTGTTTGTTGGCTTTACGCGCTTGTTCCGCAGGCACATCCTTTGTCGCGGCTGCGCTGAGCGGCTGGACCGCTGCCCCATGTGCAGGACCCTCGTCACCAATCGCTCACGGGCGTTTGTATGAAGTTTCGCTTCCGTGATATGTTTGTGCAGCCGTAAGCCTTCCAGTCTCCCGCACCCAGCCTCACCCTCACATCTTGGTGTTATATTTGAATGACGTGAAGGCCTGTATGCTCTTCACCCAAAGTGCTTCGGGAGCGCACTGGCTGGAAAACGCCAAAAGCTCGGTCTAAGCAAGGCGAACGGCTCATCATTGTGCCGAACGACCTTCACTGTGAAGCCTGTGTAATGAAGTTATGTGCAAGCAGCAGCAAAGGGGTCGTTTTACTATAGTGTGGGTGTTTTGAAGTGCCATCTTCCATTACAGGTACGGCATTTCATGTTGTGCACTCACACCACCGCAACTTAGAAGGTGGAGCCCGCCAACCGAAGGACCGAGTCATTACGAGCCATGAACCATCAGCAAACCCTATTAACTCTTGTATACTATACTTACTGGTTATTGTGACCTTATGACACGAACTTGACAGAACATACTGTGCATCATTTGCTGACCGACAAAGAACTGTAACGGTGTGTGCGGGTCTGATGGGTGCCAGCGGGGACTACAAGGTCTCTAGAAAAGTTGGAAAGGCTCATACGCTTCCAACAGCACCAGCATTCTCTTTTGGAGGGAGACATGAGCGTATTCCAAGTAAGCAAACCTGGCTTTGCCTGAGCCCAAGTACGCCTGCTGTGCCTGCTGCATGCAGCGAATTGCAAGTCATAGAGGCTGAAATTGAATGCCGTTACCACACTCCTATTATGCAGATGACCCCGGACCCGGACCTGGGACATACTCTCAGGGCCTTGGGCTGGGTGATGGCAAGGGCATAGGGTTTGGCACAGGCTCCCGCCCCCCCTTGTTACCATCGTCAACGCCAGGACCGGGCGCATATGGCGTGCCACGCGACCCAGGAGGCAAAGCACCCCCAGCTTATAGCATAAAAGGAGTAACTCAAAAGGACCCCAAAGCTAACCTGCCCGGACCTGGGGCATACAACGGCGACAGAGCTGTCAGTGCGGTCCGTGCCAGCGCGCCTGCTGTCAGCATGGGCGCACGGGCAGAGGACTTTGGTGCGAAAGAAAGGAAGCCAGGGCCGCAGGTGGGAGTCAATTTTCTGTGCCCCCACACTACTTAAGTGCTGCTACTTGCGACTCGCTCATGCAAGTTAGCTCTGGCAATTCTGCCTGCACAGCACTGAATCGCTGCTGCACGCTTGTCACTGCGCCATGGCGGGCTTTGGCTGCTGCAGGCATACGACGCAGACTATCAGTGGCGAGAGAGCAGAGCGCCCATACTCAAGTTCAGGCACTCACTTTCCAGCAGCTTTGTTGCGCCGGGGCCAGGCGAATACTCGTTGGAGCGGCAGCGGCCAGCCTCGGAGGGCAAGTCGTTTGGAGGTGAGGCAGCGCTGCTGAGAGCGGGTACAGTCAGACAGCGAGGCGGCTGCCGAGAATGCTGCAGCAGGGGTCATTCCCTGCGGCAAACGTGCGTATGTCCTGCCAAGTACATTGCACAGCAACTGGGACCCAAACCCGCCCTGATACGCGATGAAGCATGCGTATCAGTAGGTCAGGACACAGGTCAAGGGCAGCGACCCTACCCATGAAAATTGCATTCTGACTGCTTCATTCCTTGCATAGCATGCCATAATTACATGAGGCATTTGAGCAGACTTGCTGGCTAGAGCATATACACTCATCCTTCCGCATACGCACACTGCATGGCCCCACGAGGGTAAACACTCTCACCCAATGCATGCACGACTAGCGTACAGGCACAAGAAGCCATCATAGTGTCATGCATGCGTGTGACACCGTAGCGTGCATGCTACCGGGCCCAGTGACCCCATTATACAAGCAGCTGGCAGCCCTAAGCCCCCAACCCGTCCTCCTTGTTTGCGGGCCGTGCTTGCTCCCCTGCAGCCAGCCGCAACTACCGCCACCTCGACAACGGCGTGCCGGGCCCCGGCGCATATACCGCCAGGGCCGACCCCACGCGCTTGTCCCAAGCCTCGTATTCCATCGGCAAATCGCCGCGCGACAACAAAATCATCAGCGTCTACGGCCCCGGCCCCGGCTCTTACGTACAGGACCCCGTCATCCCCCGCCAAAAGGGCCACGACGTATCCAGCGAGCACTTTTCCGCACCCTCCGTCACTTTCGGCGGCAAGACGCCGAGCCGCTTCAACGAGCAAACGCCCGCGCCGGGCGCCTACGGCGTGCCCAAGAACCCGGGCTGCCGCTCCTGTGCCGTGTTCACGTTCCACGGGGTGGACGCGAAGGACCCCAAGGCGAAGCTGCCTGGGCCGGGCGCGTATGACGGGCAGCGTGCGGACACAGTGGTGCGCTCGAGCGCGCCCGCCATCAGCATTTCTTGGCGCATGGAGGACCCGGCGTCGCGGAGCCGGGCGCCCGGGCCGCAGGCGTACGACCCCAACTACGACTTTAAGGAGCCCAAGGCAGCCTCGCTCAAGTTCAGGTGCGCACTGACAAGGCTGACGATGCGGTCATGTGCGTGCCGCAGGCGTGCTTGGGATGGCGCCAGCTCGGATACGCATGCTGCATGGGACAGCTGCACCGCTCGGCCTTGCGTTCGGTTGCTGCTGCGGTGTAAGGCAACTGATGCGCTCAAGCAACACTTACCTTCTTAACCTCCCCGTTACACTGCATTCCAGGGCCATGTCATCAGAACCACTTGCATGCGTGATTGCGTCGGGGTACTAGTATCTGTGCTGTCTGTCATGCACATGCAACGCCTCCTACGCACGATGCTTCTCACACACTGAATTGCGGCGCACACCACCGCTTGCGGCTTGCAGGAACGACGTTGCCCCCGACAACAGCAACAACCCTGCGCCGCACGACTATGCTGACAAGGACTTTCGCGGTTTCGGAGGCGGGCAGTGCTGCCCCTCCTGCTCGTCCAAGGGCTTCACGATGGGCGCGCGCTGGCGCGAGGAGACGCGGGAGCTCACTCCGGGCCCGCAGTACGCCACCGGCGTCAGTACGCTGGGCATTGCAGCCGCCCATGAGGTCGTCAAGTCAAAGCTCAACCTCACAGCGGTGTTGTAGCTGGCGACCGCTGTTGTGTGATTGCGATTTCGTTACGGCAGCTGCTGCGACTTGTGTCATACTGTCATGGTGGCAGCACAAATACCGTCCGGATGCAGCTGTGAATAATATACAACATTCCACTTGGGATGGTGGCATTTGCATGCTCCGGTCTGGCCATGTCGCCGGATTTTTCTCAAACTCAACCCCCTTGATGAACTCACACTGTATCCCCACCGCCATCACGAACGAGCATGTGCGGACCAAGTCAGTACGGTAACCGCACCATCCGTGCTGAGCACCTAGCCTTGACTCTTGAACTAGCCGGCGGCCCGGCACACTACGTAGTATGTACATTAGACCTCCGCGGTGCCCGCCACTCCCTGCACTGATCCCTGCACCTACTGTACTAAACCAGTTTTGGGCCTAAAACTTGATCGGACCCTAACACGTGACGGCTTCGCTGCTTGTTCTCCTGGCCTTGTGAGCACACATTGGTCAAGGTTACATACAGCCATGTTGGCGCTGTGACACGGGTCAGTGTTGGGACTTCGCAGCGCACCGCAGCGCCGCTGTTGTCCATGTGCAATCACTGCCGTGTGGAAGCGCAACCGATGCTCATGACCGACGTTACTACCTAACAGAAGGTGCCTTGGACGGACATCAATCCACATTGATTGTCAGCGTGATTGGCCAGTAGTGAAACACGCCAAGTCGTGTGCACGCTGCGCACCTGTGCATTCAATCGCTCTTCCAAAGCATGGCAAGTTGTGTGAAGCCGTGCATTGGGACACAGTGGGTCACGCTGTAAGATCTTGCTTCACCAAAACCGCTCTCCTAAACCACTTCCCTAAACCAGGAAACAACCTGAATGGCCACCAGCCCGCCAGCAACACATACACATGCAATGCACACTCGGCAGCTAGCCAGAGGCTCAAGGAAAAGCAAAGCGGCGTGTAAGAACGCAGATCTACTTGGCCTTCTTGCTCTTCTTGGCAGACGCCTCGCCATCCCCATCCTTTTGCCGCTTCTTGTTATGCTTGGAGGGCGACGCCTCACCCAGGTCAACCCCAGGCGCAAGGAATGCCGCAGCGCCGCCGCCCCCACCGCCATCACGCTTGCCCGCCGCGCCGCTCCCGCCCAGACCCCCTGCAGCAGCTTTCTGCTTGAGCGAGGCAGCAAGGGCCTTGACGTCCGTTTGCTGCGTGGGTTGTTGTGGCTGCTGCTGCTGCTGCTGTTGGCCCTTCTGCTGGCCAGCTGGTGCTGCGCCTGCCCGCCGTCCTGCCCCTGATGCCCCGTCCTCCTGTGCAAGCGGTACGTCAGTGCGCAGGCACGCACACACAACAGGTGAGGGACAGACACACATTACATGCACATCGTAAGAAGGTTATGCGTGTACCTGCGTGTGGCACATGTGGGTGTGCCGGCGTTGCAGATAAGTCCGGCAGTGCACCGGGGAGCATCACTGTCACATGGCCAAGCCCACATCCTTCACCATTCCTGGCTCGATGCGTCGCTGCAGTAACACCCTGCACACACGCACGCTGGGGAGGCGCCCTTGCGGCGTTGCAGCAGCAATTGCGGCGTTCCGCTAGTCCTGCCCTATAGCAGCCAGAGCACATCTGCAAGCGCGCGATCCCGCGTTCCCGCAGCGGCAGCAATACCAGTGGGGTGTGTCACAGCATGCAGTGAGACGTGCATCACGTCCTTCTGGACCTGCCTTGCATTAACTTTCTCTGCAACGATTAGTAAGCTGCAGTTCAGGGCCTGAATTGCAGGGTGCTAATGGCTGCAGAGCAAGTGTACGCAAGGCAGGTCCAGAAGGACGTGATGCTCTTCTCAATTCGCGAATCCCACACCGCACCTTGGGCGCCACAAACGCCTCCTGGCGCTCCCGCTGCCGCTCCTCCACCCGCGCGGCCTGCTTGGCGGCCTTGGCGTCCGCGTCGCGCAGACGCTTGTGCTCCGCCGACAAAAAGTACTCTCCGCTCTCGAGCTGCAGGTCCACCTTGGAGGGCAGCTGCGGCGGGGGGAAGGGTGTGTAGTCCTTGTGCCGCTTCTTGGCGCCGCCCTCCTCGCCCCCCTCGGCCCCGGCTGCGGCGGCAGGCTTCTTGCGCTTGACGTTCTTCTTTTTGAACTTCGGCAAGAACCTGTGTGGGGCCAGGTGCGGGGCGGTCAGACAAGACTCAATTCCAGTGGGGCCATGCAGTGTGCATATGCTGATATGCATATAGCATGTTTGGTCTGTGCGGGACACGCTTTTAAATGATGGACAACACATGGGGTGCGTGTGCATGGAACTGGCTCAGTGATCAGCCGTCTTGGTTGCCTGCATGACATAATCACGTAGAGGGAAAGTACCGACCCAGGCCGTGATGGCCAGGGCCCGCCAACTGTTTGCGGAGCCACCACGGAACGAAAGAATCTGTGTGGCCAGCAGCAGCCTTGACATGCCCCTCATCCCCCAAAAGAAAGCACTGCAGCCGCCTCACCTCTCCCAATTTTCGTTGGCGAGCGCCGGGTCCTTGGCCAGCTCACGCTTGATCATGAGCGTCTTGATGTGGTAGATGGGGTGGATGTTCTTGATGCAATCCTCCACCACCTTGCGCACCGTCTTGAGGCCCTTGTACGGGCCCATCGCGGACACTGTGTTGCCTGAAGAGCCACACGCACACGGCGGACAGATGTCTTGAGACACAGGCAGCAGCCAAGTGGAAATGCCTCCCTCAATCCCTGCTATGCGATTGTGCATGCCGATGCCCTCTGCAGCGTGCTAGCGCGTGCAATCCCTTGAGGCCTCTGGGCATGGGATATTCCCATTCATCGTCAACCACAGTGCCTGGCGTGTGGCGCACGCCTGCCTGCCTGCTGCACGCAGGCACAGGCCGGCCGACCTTCAAGACCGTCTGGCGCAGCGCGATGTCGACTAAACACCGCTATTTTGGCGTATTCAGTGGCCACAGCAGGGCAGACAGCCGCTACATGTCGTTGCTAGGGGGCACCTGGAGGACCCCTACCAAGGAAGCGCCGCGGCTGCCTGCTCTGCTGCGGCCACCCAACGCAGCAGACCAGCGGCGGCTTGCTCGCACGCACAACGGCATGAGGAACACCATGCTGCTGATAAGCATGCAGGTGAAGGGCAAGATGGTGCAGCGCGATGCAGGTGTAGGAGTGGCGGTACAGGCCGGGTACGCCCTAGAGACCTTCCAGTGCTGCTTGGAGGTCCGTTGGGCAAACGCGGCCTGGGCTGCGGTGGCGCACGCCTGGTGCGAGATGCTTGCAGCCTGGCAGCAACGACTGCTGGCAGCTGCCGCCAAAGCACCGACGGCGGCAGCAGCGACACATGCTGCTCGAACGGCTGCACACAGGCGTGCGTGTGAGGAGGGCGTGCGTACAGCCGCAATCATACGCCTCGTTCCGTGGCAGTGCAAGCATGTAACAACCATCCTCGTTGTGCACAGGGGGTCAGCATATAACCAGACCCGTCTCAGGATAGCCCATTGTCAACTGTTCCTTGTATGCGATTGCCATCCATGCACGACCGCTTGTCCAGCACCGCCCGCCCCGCACCCACCCTGGACCAATATGTAGCAGCCGGTGAGCAGCTCCAGCGCCTTCAGCGTGGACCCGTTCGGGCCGATGAGGCGCTGGCGCCGCTTGACGAATTTCTCCTGCGAACAACCCAATAGCGATGCGATTGGCGCCGGGTCGCGTGCATGCATGCTTTCGCTGCAGCGGCGGAATGGCACCGCACGCCGTGGTTGCCATGCATGCATTCCGTCCAACCAGGCATCCAACTAGGCATCCAACCAGACTGTTGGCACCTTGCAGCCAGCTCGGGTTTTTTGGGGGGGGGGCCGCACCCGAAACGGCCACATCAGGCACCTGCTCTGCTGCTGATAGGCGATACCGCGCTCCCATCGGTGTCCGACCAGGGGCGCCCCAACGCACCTTGTTGCGCACCAGGCCGCTGATCTTGATGATGTCGCACTGCATGTCATCCGCTAGGATTTTGAGCGCCTGTGGCGCCGGCACGCTTCGCGCCAGCAGCTTCACCAGGTCACGCGCTTTGATCACGGCGTAGGGGTCCCACGTCTTACGCGTCGTGCGCACCGTCATTGAGCCCTCCACCTGCAGATTTGTCAGGCGGGTGCCACCCATTGCGTTGTGATCGCCAGACACAGCTGCGGCGGTACCGGACGCATCGCCCGGCGTACGGCAGTCGACTTACGATGACAGGAAATCGAATGTGCATGGATGAGACGACTGCTGCAATCGGAGGCTGTCCTGTGCCCAAGCCACCACTGCGATGGCTGAGCGGTGCCCGGTTTCCTTGCATGCACGCTCACAATCAGTGGACTGGCGTGCAAGCGCATGTTGCGTCGTGCGCGCACAATGCAATGTGGCCTACACTAGTGCATGTTGGTGTGGTGGTTGTACGATGCGCGGTGCACAGTGTGCAGGCACCACTCACCCACATGCGTGGATGCACCGGCAGGCACCCACTTGGGCGAGGGCAGTGCGTGCAAGGCGTGGGCTGACTTACCAAGTTGAGCTCGCACTTGACTCCGCACTCCTTCAGGGCCTTGGTCACCGCTGGCCATACCTCCCGTAGGTACTTTTCTGCAAGTGAGGCAGAAGGTGACAAAACCTCAGTGTCGCACCCAGCGCGCAGCACAGGCGGCGACCGCATGCTGTGGTCACGCCACTGCGCCAGTGTCCTCCTTGAACAGAACACACCTCTGTACTTGGGAAATAGAGTGGCGAACGAGCTCTCCTCTAATAACCCTGCTGGGTTGTCCTCTGGTTTAAACGGCTCCTCTTTCCAATGGTCGATGCCATCAACGTCCCATGGTTTCTCCTTACGGTGCTGAGAATCCAGGGTCGTTTACCAAAAGAGGGCAAAACACACGATGGTTCAGCTGTGGACACGCCAGAGCAGGCGTGAGGGAAACTCCCAGCCATGTCTCCGGAACAAGCGGCTGCCGCCAACAGCGGCGTCACAGCGTATTTTAAAGTGTTCAGTACAGTAGGAGTTACATACCTTTTTGTTCTTGTTCTGCTGCGCTGTTTGCCCATCCACTCCTACTGGTCCCTCCGGCTGCTGCTCGTCCGCATCCGCCATCCCGACGTCGCAGTGTCGTTAGCAGAGCATGCACGTGTGTGTGTTCGTTTGAAGTATCTTTCAGCGCAATACTTTGGTCCGCTTGCATGCACATGATTGATGTGCAAAGCCTGAACTAGTGAATCCCTCAGTCGTGGTCAACGTCCCCGACATTTGTTCACCGCATCAATCCGGTTCTGCGGACTGCCGGGTCCACATTTCAGCCCTGCTGCACCGGCTGCAAGTTACCTGAGCCTGCAGCCCTTAGCTGCTGTTGGTTTCTTTTCACTTTGTTTACAAAGGCCAGAGGCAGTGTTTGGAGCACCAGTGCTTTAACAGGGGCAACCCTTGTGTTTGAATCAGTTTGGAGCCTGGAGGCTGGTGCAGCCATGGACACGGACTTTATCAATCCGGACACTCTGGAAGATGAGGACCTTGACGCTCTGGAAGGCGAGGTCGCCGACGATGCGCACGATGCGGACACAGAAGATGCGGATTTCGCTGTGGTGGGTGTGCATCTGTGCAGCGTGGTCTCCCCGCCGAGCGCGCTCTCCTTTTATAAGGGCGTGAACACCACAGCGTCCTTCTCTCCGTCCTACTTTACTGCGTTCAGGAGGATGAGGAGTTGCTGAACAGCCCCGCCAAGAGGGAGGTTGCTCGCCAGGAGGCAGAGCGCCTCAAGAAGCAGGCCCAGCAGAAGAAGGAAATGCTGGAAAAGTTCAGGGAGGATCAAAACAGGGGTGCCATGGAGGGAGAGGTGAGGGTTCGGGGCGTGTCAATTGGCGCCCTTCCGTTCAGTACTGCTGCGGCAAGTTTTGTGTTGCGTGTCGTTGTCCGTTGCAGCGTTCGCTGCAGGTTATTGCTGCTCTGGCTGTAGCGACTGCGAGAGTCTTACACTTTATAGGCAGGTTGGCCCATACACGTCACAACGGCAAGCCCTGAGCATTCATGCATGCGCGCATGCAGGCTGACCGCGCACGGAACCGCTTCAACTTCCTGCTTAAGCAAGCAGAGCTTTTGCAGCACTTTGCGTCCGACTCGACAGTGCGAGATATGAAGAGGTATGTTGGGTCTGTCCGTTGTGCAAAGCCAGGGGGCTTGAGATGGTCTCTCATTGCAGCCTGTTGACCGTGGTAACGCGCGGATCCCTGGTCTGCAGCGAGCAATTCTGTCTCACCATTGCCGACAGCATTGTTGGGTGTTGTTGCTTCACAGCGCGGACCAAAGATGCAACCGTGTTCTGTAGTTTGTCACAGGTGTTCTGTTGGGGTTTGAAACTGAAACGTGCAGGGCTGGGCAAAAGGGCAGGGGCCGCACAGCGAGCAGAGCAGAGGAGCAGGAGGACGCGGAGCTGCTGATGGACGAGGACGACGGCGGTACCCATGCTGGCCACCGCCTCCAGTGCCAGCCCTCGATTATCACCGGCGGCGTCCTGCGCGAGTACCAGATGCAGGGCCTGAACTGGATGATCCACTTGTACGACAACGGTGTTAACGGCATCCTGGCTGACGAAATGGTGAGGAGGGTCAAGGCCCAACGCTGGGTTCGCTTCTTGCGTGCAGCGCCCCTCAGTTTTGTTGCCCAGGCGTATGCAAGCCATCGGGTCACGGATTCGCGGCGTTGCGTGCTGTCTTTGGTGAACTTTGTGCAGGGTTTGGGCAAGACTCTGCAGACCATTTCACTGCTGGCGTACTTGCACGAGTATCGGGGCATCACAGGCCCGCACATCGTCATCACGCCCAAGTCCACGCTGGGCAACTGGGTGAACGAGTTCCGCAGGTTCTGCCCCACCATCAGGGTCATCAAGTTCCACGGCAACTCTGAGGAGAGGGTAAGCGCTTGAACCGTACAGTTCACCCGTACAGTGCGGTCACAGTGTTGCACCTAGGTATGCAATTGAGCCCTCCCACACCTGGCTCCTGAAGCCTGAGAAAAGTAAAGCACCACACGACTTCGGACACACCGCTTATAGCATAAAACCCGTTGCTGCATGCAGAACAACCAGCGCGATAACATTTGCGTACCTGGCAAGTTTGACGTGGTGGTGACGTCGTACGAGATGGTGATCAAGGAGAAGAACCACTTCCGCAAGTTCCTCTGGCGCTACATCATCATCGACGAGGCGCACCGCATCAAGAACGAGAACTCGGTCCTCTCCAAGGTGCGCGCGCTCGTACAGCAAGGCCTGCATTTGCATGCGGGCTGGTCAAAACTACCTCACGCATGCGCTCGGATTGTGTTGTGCAATCGGGGGCAGGCTGAGCAAGCACATGCGCGCAAAGCTCTGTGATTTGTGTTCCCCCATGTGTTTCCCATGTCGTGTCAGAGTCGCACATGGCTCACTAACAAGTTGACAACTTTTTGCAGGAGCTAGACGTGACTCCAGGTTGCACGTCTGCCAGCAATTTGGACACCCGGCAAGGGGATACTACGGATGGCACGTATCGCAGGAGTCAACATGTGGCTGCATGCACTGTCACTGGCATCGTCCATGCACACCCAAAGGGTCCTAGTTGCTCGCTGCGCTTGGACATGGCAAATCATAAACTCCCCCTTTCCCTTTTCCCCGCTTGCAGGTCGTGCGCATGCTGCGCACCAACTACCGCATGCTCATCACCGGCACGCCGCTGCAGAACAACCTGCACGAGCTGTGGGCGCTGCTCAACTTCCTGCTGCCCGAGATCTTCTCCAGCGCAGAGAAGTTTGACGAGTGGTTCAACCTGGGCGATGGCAGCAGCAAGGAGAAGGAGGCGTCCGTGGTGCAGCAGCTGCACAAGGTAACATCATTGGATAGATGGTATGCGCATAGGTAGCGCTCCTGTCAGGAGGGGATTCAAAATGAGGTTCTGTGCTCGAACGCGCGATACAAGCCCAGCGATGTCCATACGACCGACTGGGTGGTATGGCTGACAGTGAGAACTACAACTGGCGACAATGCTCCCGTGCAGTGCATGAGTGGCTGGCATGAGCTGCACAGGGTGCATGCGGATGCTTGCGGCATGCACAGTGCGGCTGGTGATCCACCCCGTCAGCGCAAATCAGCGTGGCCTCTGGCTATCTGTCGTATACAACTGCACTGGCTAGCCGAACAGTGGTCGCCATGACGTTTCCGTCGGGTCGCCGGAAGCTCCCGCATGTATGCTGCAAACATGCAGCAACGCGGCCCAACGCATGACAGGATGCCACGATCGTGTGTGGCAGAGAACACCTGCTAAAAGCCATGGAGGCTGAATCCCCTTCCTTGCTGTTGAAACGAAGGAAGGGGATTCAGCCTCCATGGCTTCTAACAGATGTTCTCTGCACGTGCAGGTACACACCCTGCAACTGCATCAGCACGTGGGATCATGCACGGAGAAACAATCAACACACTTGTTCATGTAGCAGCTCCCAAATTACCAGCACGTGGGATCATCAGGGCGCAAACCGCGTGTCACGCGCTGCTCCGCCCTGGGGCCCTCCCGCCTGGCTTGCATGGTGGGGGACGGTGGGGGACACAAACAGCGGAGGGTCCCATAATGTACTCATTGGACCCTCACAAGGTGGCCACGTGGTGTTGCACGGCTTCACTGTCTGCCAGTCAACACGACACAGTAAGACACTTTGCATAAGACACACTTTGCATATGCGTTGGACATTGCCTTGTGTCTGCGCAGGTGCTGCGGCCCTTCCTGCTGCGCCGCGTGAAGAGCGATGTGGAGCGCAGCCTCCCTCCCAAGAAGGAGCTCATCCTCAAGATCGGCATGAGCGAGATGCAGCGCAAGTGGTACGCGGCGCTGCTGCAGAAGGACATCGAGGCGCTCAACGGCGGCACCGACCGCTCCAAACTGCTCAACGTGGTCATGCAGCTGCGCAAGTGCTGCAACCACCCGTACCTGTTCCAGGGCGCGGAGCCCGGCCCGCCGTTCATCACGGGTGGGTGCGGGTCTCCACACCTGTTGCTACGGGTGCTGCCTGCAGACATCCTGCTGTACGGTGTGCTGCTGGCTGCCAACAAAAGGGTGGGCGTGAAAACTGCAGCATGGTTGCCACAAGGGGCCATGGTCGTGTGCAGTAGGAGTTACTGAATCATGTATTCATGTGTAAAAATGGGTATGTTCACTGGTTTTTGGTATCATTTGCAACTGCATTTCTGAAGTTTGTGACATCCACGATTCATCAACGTCTACATCGCTGCAAGTGTTGCTCTGCCTGTTTGCTTGAGCGCCGGCTGACCTGACTACTTGGGTCATGCAGTAATATGTGCAAGTGATTGGGAGGGAGACGAAGGCAGCCTGGGCGCGTTTGGGAACCACATCCGGCCAAGTCGCGCAGCTGTATGTCACTTGTCGTGTGTGCCGCAATGCGCTGCCTGCGTATCTGATGTATGTGTGCGCATGTGCGCTGTGCAGGCGAGCACCTGGTGGAGAACAGCGGCAAGCTGGTGCTGCTGGACAAGCTGCTGATCCGGCTCAAGGAGCGCGAGAGCCGCGTGCTCATCTTCAGCCAGATGACGCGCATGATCGACATCCTGGAGGACTACTGCCTCTACAGGTGCGGCTGGGAATGGCAATGATGATGCTGAATAGATGGGGGGAGGGGGGGGGAGGAGGGGGGAAAGAGGAGGGGGCGGACAGGAGCAACCTGAAAAGGTGAAGGGGGCATGAACGAGCTAACAACCAAGAGGATGTGAAAGGGTGTTGCAGGGTAGAGTGTGTGGGGGGAGGGGGCGAGGGGGCAGGTGGCACAAGTAATATGCCGCGTCACCTCACCCGTTGGTTGCATCATGCTTGGGCTTGCAGGCAGTACGGCTACTGCCGTATCGACGGGAACACGGGCGGCGATGACCGTGACAACATGATTGAGGAGTTCAACAGGTGAGGTGTTGCCAGCGATTGCACAGCTCCCGGCATCACCTCTGCGTGAACCGCTCACCGCCCACACGGCCGTAACTGCATTGATCTGGCGAGCCCATGAATGCAGCGAACAGCTGGAGTGTTACCCGATGTGCTGCCAGCCCTCCATTTCACTCTCCGTGTGCAAGCAATCACGGCCAATGCTGTGAGTTACTCCTTGCTGCTGCTGCTGCTGCCGCCTGTGTAGGCCCGGGTCGGAGAAGTTCGTGTTCCTGCTGTCCACGCGCGCTGGCGGCCTGGGCATCAACCTCGCCACCGCTGACATCGTCATCCTCTACGACAGCGACTGGAACCCGCAGATGGATCTGCAGGCCATGGACCGCGCGCACCGCATCGGGCAGAAGAAGGAGGTGCAGGTCTTCAGGTTCTGCATTGAGAACTCCATTGAGGAGAAGGTGAGGGTCATGACTCTGACGATTGAGTGGGGTCTACACTTGGGTTCGCTGCTGCTTGTGCGTCAAGGGGGGGGGGGCAGGCGTGAGCTCAGGATGCGTGCTGCAAGTTGTCGCCGTGTGCCCACATGCCTGCTACATCCCCATGCCCATCCGTTTGTCAGCAGCCGCGCCTTGGTGAAAGCTGTGCTTGGAGGCATAACCAGAGTAGTCCAGTCTGTGTCATGCATGCAGTCCCGCTGCCTTGAGCGGAAGACTGGCGTCAAATTCACTGTCGTTACGTGTTTGCATGCGTGTGCGTGCGGCCGCTCCTGCGTGCGTGTGCGGCGTGCGTGCCTCAGGTCATTGAGAAGGCGTACAAGAAGCTGCGCCTGGACGCGCTGGTCATCCAGCAGGGCCGACTCGTGGAGAACTCCAAGGACAAGGTGAGGGTGAGGCGTGTGAGGCGTACTGGGGTGTAATAAGGTTATAAGGTGCACCAAGGCGGCACATGACACGCTGATTGCTGAGCAGCCGCAGCGGCTTGCGCGCGTATTGGTCACGAGGAAGGGCTTGGAAGTGCGAAGGGCAGCTTGTGAGCTGTGCTCGGGGCCTTGCTCGCCAAATGCCTGGCTTTGCCTGCCATGGCATCACAAGTGCATGTGGTGCTCTGATACCGTAGTCCAATCGTTGATAGAATACCCCGTTTTGACTGACTACGAATCTGTGATGCAGACCTGTTTGCGTAGTAAGCCACAGCATGAACCAGTTCTTGCGCGTGCGTGCGTGGTTGTAGGTGAACAAGGACGACTTGCTGAGCATGGTGCGCTACGGGGCTGAGCTGGTGTTCAGCTCGGAGGCTGCAACCATCACAGACGCAGGTGAGGACGCCGCGTTAGTGAGAGCCTGGCAGCAGACTGGGGGGTTTGGCAGACAGCCAACTGAAGGCACACCGTTGAGCCTGATTACTCGGCCGCCAGGTTGGCTGGCACTTGGCGCGCGTGGCGTGTTGGCTTTGGTCAAACGGACGCGCCTAATGCTCTTTGGGAAGCTGCGTGCTGGCATACAGCGTGGCCTGTACCACCCTGCCTGGCTCCTATCCGTCTTGGGTTTTGCGATGTGGGCAACCCTGCCCCACAAAATGTATGTGCTGCCCGCTGCATGGTGTGCTTGCAGATATCGACGCCATCCTGCAGAAGGGTGAGCGGGACACGGCGGCGCTGAACGACAAGATGCAGCAGTTCACGGAGAAGGCAAGTCGATGTAGCGGGCAGTTGTAACAGCAGGCACTGCAGGGTGGCCGCCTGCTGCCACACCGCGTGTGCACACCTGGATATGCGCTTGTGGCAATTGGGCTTGGGTGGGGGCGCTGGCGTAAGCCACTCACACGACGTAACACTTTCTGGCCCTCTCTCCTGCACAGCCACCGTGCGGCGGTTAGCGGACGGTTAAGGACTCCTTTTCGTGCTGTGGCACCGGCTGCGTGTGTTGCTCTCATGTGTAGGCCATGAACTTCACCATGGACGGCGGCATGACAGTGTATGACTTCAAGGACGAGGAGGAGCAGCCGGAGAGCGCTGAGTTTGAGAACCTCAAGGCCATCATGGGTGAGCATTGGTGCATGCGGCCCGCACGCGCACCCTTGTGAGGGCGTCCACCTACGCTGAACGGTGGCTGCCGCAGCAGTCATGGCTGCGTTGGCCCCTGCAATGAGACACAACACTAGCAGCAAACGGTATTGGGCAACAGCGCCCCGTACGTCGCTGCTATGGGATTCCACCGTACCCAGGGCTCTGGGATCACAAACGTTGCCAGTTCACACGCAGGTGGCTGTGCATGCTGAGCATGCTGAGAATGCTGCCCAGCAGAGTTCACAGCGCAATGTCGCTGACGCTTGACAGCACCCTGGTTGTGCATGTGAGCATCAGTGCTCACATGCACAGGGTGCCAGGGTGCGGTCAAGCGTTTGACATTGACGTCAAGTGCAGCCGTGTGTGATTATACGTCAATTTTTAATGGGTATGACTGCATGGCATCAGATCCTACCTAGGTCTCAAATTTCTAAGTCCACAACATCCCCTTGGGCACTATTTCCAGTCCCTTTGCCATACACCTGTCGCATTATTAGCTTGTGCAAGCCACACTGGACGCTTTTACCCTTGCGGATGACCGCAACTTGCGGATGACCGCAACTTGCGTCGCAAGCGCCTTCGCTGGGTGCCACCATACTGTTTGGGCAGCGCCTAGGAAAAACGATCCAAGCAACTTTAGAAGACAACTGAGCAGCTGCATTAGCACG